>JAABNY020000019.1:3675636-3694933 GCA_015164015.2 Brevimyrus niger
GATTAGCCCCGCCCACCCTCCTAGATTTCCAGCCCTCCAAAAGTCCATTAACCCCACCCAGATTTCCAACCTTCCAATAGTCGATTAGCCCCGCCCACCCTCCTAGATTTCCAGCCCTCCAAAAGTCCATTAACCCCGCCCAGATTTCTAACCTTCTTGCCATCTTCTCTTTCCAGGTGGAGGTAGTAAGTAGGGTACATTCCCCGGTCCATACCCTTCTTGTCACGTGTGATCCTACACTTTACAGTCACCCCCTGAGGTGCGGGCCTCAGAGTGAACTCCTCCAGGTCATCCACGTCGATGGCAGGCTCGCTGGCCGGTGGAGTGGGGGCGGAGGCCGCTTGCTGGGTGAGGTGATGGAGGGGATGATGAAAAGAATAATACTTCATCCCGAATCACTATACACTTTAGTGGAACACCAGAGAATCCCAGTTATCTTCTCAATGTTCCAGAGGCCCATTAAACTGTTTACCCCAATAAATAAAACCCTAATATCTGACATTAATGTGATATTTCATCATCATGACAATCTCCGCTCGAGCATTTATACAAAGAGGCCCCCTATTCAGACTACCTGAGTATCAGTGGGTTAATAAATTTGTTTACATGGGTCATGCAGGGTGAATGTCTGTGAGATGCTGATGTCATCAGGCTTTGCCCTGCTAAGTTCTGCAGTGTCCGCCCCTACACTACACTCCTGGTGAGCAGCGCTGTGCGGTAATGGGTTTAATGCTCAGATCGGGACACTCAGGAAGTGTACTACAACACCACCTTGACTCACGCAATGCCCTGGTGTGAACCCACATGAAGTTCGCCTATGGTAACGGACTCACAGGTGCCACGCCACTCGAGCTCCTCCGCTTCCAGGCGTGGTGACGTCACAATGGGCGTTAACAGCTGCGCAGCACGTTTGACCCAAATGTGGGCCTCTGGCACAGTAGCATGAACGAAAGTGGATTTACCTACAGCTACTGGGACGCTGCTGCGTACCTTTCCTGACTTCTTGCTTGTGGTTGAGCCAGGCCTCGTGTTACTGTTGAGCTGACAAGAACTGGAACTATCTTCCTCCTCGTCATCCTCCTCTTCGTCAAAATTCATGCTGCTCGAAATGCCTTTAGAAAAACACGTCGTCGCTGAGAACAGCTGGAACAGTATCATCCGAATATAGATACTAAACGCATTGAGAAGGCAGAGGCACAGTACATTGTTCTGGAGATGACAGGGGTATTGCCTCCTGTCTGGTATATTTATTTTGCCCTGCTTCAGTGATGCTTCTATTGGATGAGACTTGCTATTTTTATTTATAGACTTTGACGATTTGCGAGAGTGATTCGCATTAAGCGGTTCGCTGAAACGTACAGCGGAAGGTCCTTCCAAGGGCTCCGGCAAGCAGACAAAGCCGCAGCCCAGGCAGGCTGCCACACCCAGGTGGCACGCAGGAAGACGGCATCGCAGGTGGCCAGGCGGCTGTCGCTCCATCGCTCACGCCTGTGCCAGGATGAGGGGCCAGAGGCCTGTGCTGCGTGCGGCCCGGTGGAAGCGAGGGGGGCAGACGGACTGAGACGGACTGTGTCTCTCTGAGCCAGCTTCAGACCCCGATTCTCCCCCAATATGTACAGGTGACTAAATTGTGTCTGGTTTTGTTGCAGAAGCTTTGCCATGTTGAGAGCATTACCTCTCCATCTTAAAGGGCCGTAGCTACAATATCTGTGCCCTGGGACAAAATGTTGTCTTTAGCCCCTCCCACCGCTGACGTCATACATGATGTCATTGTGAGCACATGCAGATGCAGGTACCTTTCTTCAGCATGCTGACTCGGAGGTCCTGCTTGCCCTGCTGCTGGCCGCCGCTCACACCGTCGCTCCCCACCTCTTCTGCCACCGTCAGAATCTGGACCTGACCGCTGGGGTCCTGGGCCTCGTCCTGGAGACCCGCCGGGCCATCGATTCCTGTCGTATCACAATGCCTTCAGCTACTTGGTAGGACAATGGCTCGCATGCACTCCACACTGCTCCTACACAACGACCGACGCATTTATATAAGTGCAGGACCTACCACATCCATGCACAAAGCGTTTCACAAACACAGTGGTGTTTATATACATGCACACGGCACACAGACAGGAACAGTCTGCACTATCTATGCAGGAACACATTGCACTATCTGTGCTGAACACCAAGTCATTACCCCTTTTCATCAACTCTGTGGTACTTAATTTTCCACCATACCTCCTGTTAAAAATGTCCTCCATTAACACTACAAGGCATGGCCGCCCTACCAAACAAACACCCACAGAAGTAACCCAGTTCCCTCTAGGACCCAGAAGCCCCCACCAAAGGAGGCCGCTCCCCCACAGTATCCTACATCAGGTTTTCTGGTTCCCTTTTAAGCTCCAGTACGTATCGGGCACCCGTCTCATTTTCATTCAATTAGCCCGAATGCGAGGCAGAACATGACATCCCTGATGCTGCGGGCTGCCGCAAGCACTGAGGATAAAGCGAGTCCGCACACACACAGACGGAAAAAGCCAGGTTATCGAGCTTCAAAGACAAGGACTCCTTTCCGCTCTGTTAGTGAGACTGGCCTTGTGGCTGTGCCACTGAACAGCTTCTGACAATCCTGCCTCAACAAGTCACCCATTAAGATAAAAGTAACGCAAAAACAACTAATCAATACAAGTACACCCCACCTTCTTCCCTCCCGCCTGGCATCGCCAGCCAGAAAATGGAACTGCTTCCCAGTACAGCCAAACACAACCCAACAGTGAAGTAGCAACAAGTCCCAGTCACATTCAGCCGAGGTGTGTGTGTGTGTGTGTGTGTGTGTGTGTGTGTGTGTGTGTGTGTGTGTGTGTGAGCACTGAGCTCCCTACACATAATACACAGGGATGCTGACCCATGCACGGAAAAGCAAAACTTATTCGGCTTACAGGACATGCGGCGTTAAGGGGAGACCGAAGCAGGAGCGACGCAGGAGCTGAAGCTCCATGTGGGAGTGAGCTGCTAAGGGGGATTTGAACCGGCAACATTCTGATTGCCCTGTGCACTTCCTTCTGTCTCTTTATCCATAAGAAAACATGCCTGGTTTACTAAGAGTACAATTCGGATCTATAATAAGTGGTGTGTCATGTCATGGTCAGTTATCGCAGAGGAGACCTCCTCCACAGCTTCCTGCGCCTCTCCTATATCCTCCCCTCTTGTCTCCTCCTGAGATCTGCACTCTGACTGCCAGGAGCAATGGAGGCACTGGGCCTCCTCGAGGAGCGATAGGCAGGGAGGCCCTGAGCTTCCCCACCAGAACGGCTCCTCTAGAGGCACGACAGCTTTATCTGAACAAATCCAGGTCGTAGATGAGAGGGGCGGAGGAAAAAAAAAGAAGAAAAGGCAGCAGAAGAAAAGACTGACAAAACGGAAATCTGCTCCAAAAGGGGACTTTGGCTTATGGTTTGATATTATTGCCTGCAAGAATAATCTGCCTGCCTGTCACTATAGGAGACCTTTGAATGGGTGCTATCTTTACATGCTCATCTGCCAATCAGTGTGGAAAACGAGAGTCTGAACAAGTGCGGATGGGACCCCCTTCAAACAAACTACCTAACCCCTGACAAATGCATGCACTAATAACCCTCCTCCTGTGGTGCAGCAAAACATCATCACGGTGCCTCTAATACATTATACTCCTCACAGGCTAGGTCACCCTCACTCACCTGGGGTCATACTCTATACTCCTCACAGGCTAGGTCACCCTCACTCACCTGGGGTCATACTCTATACTCCTCACAGGCTAGGTCACCCTCACTCACCTGGGGTCATACTCTATACTCCTCACAGAATTGGTCTCCCTCAGTTATACAGGTTATACACTGTTCTCCTCACAGGCTAGGTCACACTCAGTCATACATGATTGTACACTATACTTCTCACAGGATTGGTCGTACTCAATCATACGGGTTATATGCTATACTCCTCACAGGCTAGGTCACCCTCACTCACCTGGGGTCATACTCTATACTCCTCACAGGCTAGGTCACCCTCAGTCATACATGATTATACGCTATAATCCTCACAGGCTAGGTCACGCTCAGTCATACATGATTATACGCTATAATCCTCACAGGCTATATAACCCTCAGTCATACATGATTATACGCTATACACCTCACAGGCTAGGTCACCCTCATATGGGGTTATATGCTATGCATATTATTCAACCTAGTTATCTCAAGTTAACTTCCCATAAAATGCTGACTGGGACCAGCATAGGAGCATTGTGGTCATGACCTGCCACACTGCCAGCCTAAGCTCTCCAGGCAGACAGAACATGATGGGTTGCGGGCGAGCAATGCATGCTGGGAAACCATCTGGCTGCCGGCAGCCGCATGCGGCGAACCTTTGTGCTTCCCCCGTTTCTCCTTTTTGCCACTGCTGGTTTGGGGAGTGGATGAGGCGCCCTTGGATTTTTTGCCTGAGCGGGGGGCCTGGGGGGGCTCCGGCGCCTCCTTCTCCTCCTCCTGTTCGGCCTCTTGCACTAGGCGTGGGGTTAGGAGGAGGCCGAAGCAGGAGCAAGTGGCGGAGGGTGGAGACGGGAGGGTAGAGCAGGGGAGAGAGGAGAGAGAGAAGGGGGGGTTAGCAGAGGGAGGGGGGACAGATACAGGCAGGAAATCTCTCACTCGCAGCTGGCGGCAAACGAATGTGCTTCACGGAAAATAGAATGGATTCTGAACGCACCACTACACCAAAGCCTTCCAAGTTGCACCATTAGGGGATTTAATTTTCCCCTACAAAGCAGTGCGTGAAATTAGCCCATTGACAAGGTATCTTCTACTCAGTCCATTCCACACAGTCACCTTCCTGAGACCCGAGAGCGGCGGACATCAGCGAGCGCCATGCCACGCCGTACTGATGGGCGGCTAACGGACGGCGATCGCCCGTGCTTCCCAAAGTGCCTCCGCCGACAAAATGGCTGCAGGGGGAATCAACCGCAACACAGAGCCTTCTTCAGAGAAAAGCCAGGCACCTTTTGATAGATGGCCTTTTCACCGGCACTTATTTAAAATGGCAAGCGGAAGGTAAATTAGATCAGGCGACCTCTGCAGATGAGAAATATCGAACGGGACAGTGACGTGTAATCAAGGATAAAACATAGAGCTGGAAACTGCATAGAATCACGGTGCCTGTGTGTCACTTTCTGGAAGATGCCAAACTGGCAACGCTTTGCTTAGTCTGGTTTATCTGGGAAAACTATGGCTTAAATCAAGCACTACTGCGTAATTATGGTTAATAAAATAATAATGATAATGATAATAATAATAAAAATATATACTGCAAAGCTTTACAAGATAAGTGGTAGATTTTCAGTTGACCTTCATATCGTTTTATATTAATATTCGTAGTATTTGTATTTGTAGCTCTTAGAATAGACTGGGGAAAAAAAGCATATTAACTTTCTGGGCACAGTGAATTGAGTCTGCAGCTGTGTGCTAGTAACTGATGTCAGCGTATGGCCGCCCACAGGGGCCAGAGGACGGAACAGGAGGAGAGGAGTCGTCTCTGCAGACGCCTGCTCTGCATTCCTAAGTACTACTTTTTTCTGTCGCTTTGCTTTTGACAGGCTTGTACGCAGACTGAGGACCATGTCTGATACTTTGCCGGTGCTCTGGAGCTGCTGTGCATGCACTGATATCCAGTTCCTCCCCCCACAGGTCAAAATTACTCTGAAGCAAGTCAAACTGGGCAGCTTCCCTTCAAACACAGCTGACTGATTTGTGCTGTGTTGTGGCTATGATCACAATATTTCCTGTAATGTTGATACTTCAGCTGTTTTACCTGAAGGCTTTTTTTTTATAGAGGTAAACCTATTTCCTTCCCCTCAAGGCAACTTTGTAGGGCTCTTAAACCAGTGGGGGAGGGAAGGGGGGAGGGACACCTTTAAATTAGGTGTTAGTGCCAGGCCGATCAGACCAGGATGGTAGTTTGAGGGGGAAAAGCCGAAGGTATCTATATTTCATACAAAATGTCCAGAATTCCTTCACTGCACACTGAAGAAACCACGCACAACCCCCCATATTTACACTGGTGAGATGTACAGACAAGAGCTGGTGAAATCTAGCTATCCACTCAGGTTTGAATGGTTGTCATGGAGCAGCAGCTACCCTGACGGGGATTAATGTCATCGCTGTGAGAGCGCCCTCTGTGGGTTGGAGGATAAAACGACCTCTAGCTCCCTACGAACACAAACGACATGAAAGCAGTCTCCCTCGGAATACCTGCAGTGTTGTCGCCGTGGCGATAATCAGCCCCGCGCCCCTAATGGGGGGAAGCACAGCCCGGCTCATCAAAGCACAATCAGCGTGAATGAGCTCTTCGGGGAGGCCAATCAGCAGGTTCGCTGACGAGTGCGGGGGAAATGCTCACCCCTGGGCAGGGTTAAATACGGCACACGCAGGGATTTTTAGCTTTTCTTTAACCCTGAAATGTCCTCCCCTCAATCAATGCTGCAGGCTTTGGCAACTCCCCAAGTCGATCTCTGTGATGCTACAGCACCATGACCCAACATGTGGCGTTATGGATTCTGCTTGGATTTCCCCCCCGTGTGAACAGGCCTTACCATGGTAAATGGCACCACTGTTGCCGCCGAGGTAGGACTCCACGAGCGGCGCCTGCTCCTCCGACTGCCTGGTCCTACGGACACGCGAGCGTCCGTCTACATTGGCCTGCACCATCAGGGGTTCCTGCCGCTTCTTCTTCTGCTTCTGCTCCAGCAGGGCGCGCTGCAGGCAGGAACGCCGACATACACACTGTGAGGGACATGGCTGGTAAGGGAGGCATGGAGCAAAAAAACGGTTGCAAGAAAACGAAGGATTTATTTAGCTATGCGCGGGTTGACCCTAGCCTTAGCTAAAGCTGCTACTCGAGGGTTAAATCGTCTATAAAGAACTTAGGTGCATAATCAAAACATATATTATCAAAGGGATGCACAAACAGAAACAGGGCCGCTCTCACCTCATGGAAACAGAGGTCATGCTTCAGTATTTCACTCATCAACTCTCGTTGAAGACTAAACAAGACTGACTCCCCGACATTACATGGGGGAACATAGGATGGCCAGCACCATCAAACATTTAGGGGAGAAAAATGGGAAACACAAAGACACACAAAATGGCCATTTTAAGTAAATTCACACAATACCCTAACATACATAAACTGACATTTAGCAACATATTTAATATCAAAACCCCTAAATAAATCAAGTTCACGCCTTTCTTTAAAAAATAAACAAAAACCCCTCCCAGCCAGCCTGCTATGGTATAGCCCAAACTTTCCAGTGGCACTGCATATTAGGTCTGTGTTTCCTCTCGTACCCAACTTTGTGACAGACCACAGAAACAGGAACTCCAACACAAAACAGGTGAAACAAACTGATGAGCTTTTACAATCAACAACAACTAGGTGTGAACAGTGAGCTCCGGTGCTGACAGCGTTATCCTACTGTAGACCACCATGTGCAGCATCCATGGCTGACACGCATATAGATACAGACACCAGGGCTGGGCTTGCCAGCCGTCCCGAATTGTCCGGGACATCCCAAAACATGGGTGATTTTGATTTGTCCCTTCAGGGGCAGCTTCAGTCCCGTGTTCCAATCACACCCTTGTCGGCCAATAATAGACTATACTGTAAGCATGGCAAAACTCATGAAAACGTTGTTGTGAGACACAGTTGTTGGTGTGCGTGTGTGCACTGGCCACTAGGGGTGAGCAGTGACAACAGTACAGTACAGTAGTGGCTTGTTCTTTTATACTGTGAAATGTGTAGATTTATAATATGAAACCTTGCGATTTCCATTATTGTTGGTCAGCTGCTCTGTGCGCACGCCTACAAGAAAGTGTCCCTCATTTAGGGTAGAGAAAGTTGGCAACCCTAACCAGGGCTGACATTTAGGCCCTCCTGTGAAAATTCTGGAACTCCATAATGTAAAATGGGCGAATGGACTAAGAAGTTCTGCAGAAAAATGCCATTTTGTTATTCAAAATGCGATTTTATTCCACTATCAGAATGAACCAGAAATCCAAGAGTCTTTAAGCTACATTTTAGTTCCAGTTCCAGACTGTCCCAAAAGTGGGTGTGACACACTGCTGATGTCATTCATCATGCAGCACTGTCCTCCAATCAGAGGTTGCCAACTCCTGGCAGCCTCACGGCAAAGCAGACAGACTCACTCCAGGAGGAGAGGCCCTGTCTTCCCGGAAGCTGCACCCAGACCTCCGGGGAACATCCGCTTGCGCCATGCTAGACGTCTCGCTAGCACACTGGCACTGTGAAACCAGAGGAAGTTCCCGGTTACCTTTTGCTGCCACTGTTAAATGCTATAAAGCAAACGAAAATAAGTACACCTTAAAAATAAAAGGGCACTCACAACAATGAAAGTTCCTTCATCCAGGCACAGTGCTACTAGGATCCTAAAAGGCAGGAATCTCGGCAGCGCTGCTTATGACATATTCATGAGGGGGCTGATCAGTAAATCGGGGAGCCAGGTCAGCGCCGGGGAGCTTATGGGCCCAGGAAGTGAGGGTGTGCTCCAGCACTCAGCTCCAGCCTGCTGCGGTGATGTGACAGCTCTCTGTGGCACACTTACAGAGGCCAACCCAGCCTAGCAAACCAAACCGTTTCAGCATGACAGAAGGGCTTCCGACGAACACGAAAACCGTGTAAAAATCGGATTAGTGTTTGCTGTAACGCATCAACTCTGGGATGGAATTGTACAAAACATCTGGAGATACTTCAGCTCTGGGATGGAAACTTGAATACCCACATTCTTTCCTACATTATGGGACAATGTGCGTTCAGGTATAGCGAAGTTGGGCCAAAGGAGATCAACAGTATACGTTTAATACTTTCAAACAAATTATTTAGATTAATTTCGTTTGGGAATATATCACACGTATTATTGTGAATTTTTCTGAAATATGGTAACAGGTATGACCCTGCCATGTGCTGTAAATGTGGGACACTGATCGCTTCCCAGGGTAATCGAGCAGGCTTGGCTCACGCATAAGTGTCCCAGCTTGCTCTGTGGAGCGCCTAGCACCTAAGCCACTCTCCCCCTAACCCTAACAGGTCTCACTCACCGCCCAGGGCATCCTACTCAACAAAATTACATCATGAGGTGTTACGCCTGAGCAGCACTTTACCACAAAGCTCTTGCCCCTCCAGAAAAGCATCACTCAGATTGCAGAGGAGGTGGGTCCAAGCAACTAGAGGAGGCAGGACCAAGACATCCGATTGGTCCTGGTTCTTGTTGCTTAAACCCACCTCCTCTACAATCTAATTGGTAATCTTTCTGAACCAATCACTCTTCCTTCTGCCAGAACATTTTTGCGTAGGTAAAATTCCCATGAGCAAAAGCATCCAAAATGAAGTGAAGCAACGTGATGCAAAGGACAGCTGAGATAATCCAAGGCCGGACTCTGCTACTCGCTGCTGGCAAGGAGGATACTGATCAGACTGCTGATTACAGCTTTCGAATCGAGTAATGGCTTTACGGCTTTTGTCATGTCACACGCAGTGCTGCGGAAGAGAACAAAAGAGACTATGTGGCTATGCTGCTGTTGGATGGTGGGGCGTCAAAGACACCGAAGCCTGTTCCGTGACTCCAGAGGTGTGCGGCTCTGCGGGAGAGGATGCAGTGCCTGTGAGCAGCACCTAGAGCAAGCCCCCGGAACCCGGAACTGCTCTGGGAACAGGCTGACCCCGCCTTCCCTATTGTACATCACTTTGGGTAAAAGCACCTGTACAGTAAATGAATGTGAAAGTAAACTCCAGCCGCATTTGATGGATGAGCATTAATTGAGGGCAGGCTATCTGAGCCAGCTCCCTACTTCATCCGCTTCATGCTTGTTTCAGATCACTGCACTTCATCTTCCAGATTCTTAATTAAATGCGTGTGGCAAACATATTTTTAAATCTTCGTGCAGACTCATTTTAGAGGTCAAACAATAAACTGGATTTTTTTTTTTCAAATGCACCCTACTACCTATTCTCCGTGTAGTTGTAGTACATCATTTTTAGTCAATCCCCACTATAAAGACTATCATTTAGAATGCCTTTGATTGTGAATTGCCGTCAATCACTACACCATGGTCTTTAGCCCACGCTGCACGGATTACTGCACGATTAACAATTAAATGAACAATTATTCACATCAGCAAAGAAAGAAAATTAAAACCTATGCGCTTGGCGGGAAATACAGCCTAGAGCACCTCTGTCCATTAACGTATCTCTGCCAGGAGAGCAAAGATGATGTAACGGATAGTAAATGAGCAGTCACTTTTCATTTATAAAAGTCAAAATAAACAGCAGCTCAATGGTGCAGTAATATAAGACTCAAGATGGCTGCTCAGTCATATGTAAGCTGCCAAATCTTGCATAGCTGTAGGTAGAGGGGGGGCGATATGGCAAAAATGTTATATCATGATTTTTTAAGACAGGATCATGATCCACGATTTAATCACAGTTCTTTTTAATGTTGGTTCTTAAGAGTATTTTGCAAGTTACTGAACAGTACAAATAATAGAACAATATTACCAATGTGAAATTCTTTTTAGGGACCAGCTCCTCTATGCCGTTATGCTGCCAAATAGTGAATGTGTCGCACGTTGCGCACTGATGTTGGGACGAGGGCACGAAAGAGAGAGAGAGGAAGAGATCCAAGGCACTACCTACGGTTTCCTGTTACCAGTTTATTGGTGTGTCGAAACAGATTTGGCCGACAGAAGAACTTTAGATGTGTGTATGAGCCATAGAACCGCAACTGATAGAAGGTGCACAGTAGCGTGATACTAACGAAGGCAAGTCCTGGGGGCATCGTTCATAATCTAATGTTTTCAAATTGCAGACTCCTTGCTGTAGGTAAGTCATTAGTCTAGGGCAGAGAAACCCCATCGTGCAGTGTCGTTATGGGGGAGAGACTTACAGACTCCCTCTGTCTTGCTTTCTCTCGTGCAGCCTGGTAGCGCTGAGCTCATAGGAGTTAACTAGTGCTGGTCTATCCACTGTGTCTGGACCCAATGAAGACCCACCCATTCTGCCAGGCCACAGAGGATAACGGGAGCTGGCGGCGGCCCATGGGTTCTTCCCCATTCGCTGTTTCCACCCTGTCTGCCCACCTACCTGTCTGTCCAGCTTCTGTTGCCGCAAGGTGCTGCTCTCATCATCTAAGGTGCTGTAGAAGGAAAACACGCAGTGTTTCAGTTTGGTTCACATCCATCGTTACATGAGCAGAGCCGTATTTGGCAGCTTTTACATGATTACCATCGGCTGCTCTATTTAAACGCTTCAATGTTTGTTTTCACTCTAATAAGTCATTTATACACAACATGCTGGCAGCTTTCCCAGATTTTACATTCTCAATGAGCCGTAGTTTTTGGAAGACAAACCGGACGGTTGCCCCGTCTGAGGATCCTCCCTTGTTAAAAACACAGACACGCCAACGGTAACAAGACACGAGAGCCCCGACCTTGCCTGACCCCTGGGATTTCCGAGACGGGGACAAAGACCAGCTTCACCCACGTGACGTTTCTTTGAGAGGCTGCTCAGGCTGTCTGCGTCCGGGGGCGTGGTACAGGAAGTCCCGTCTCCACGCTTTCCAATTCCCATGGCTTCACATATAACCTCAAATCTGTATGCTGTATCGGTCACTGAACAGAACAAGGAAATTAACTGTTCGAAAAGTCATTAGAACCTAGATGAGGTGCTCCTCGGGCGAGTTTGAATGCTGTCTGCTTCTCAGACATCCCTGGTGAGCATTTTCCTTTTAAGGCTCCGCAGAGGGATTGCGATCTAATAATGAACCTTGTTCCTGGGGTTATTAAAAAAAAGCTTTTTTCATAGCTATTACAGCACAATGCAAATAGCCTCAAACATTACTTTTTTTATCAATCTTCATGCATAGCCTCAAACATTTTCCTATCAGTTCAGTCTAAGTCCATCCAGCCATCCATCTTTTAGCTGCTTAATCAGTTTAAGGTTATAAGGATGTCTTCAAACCCAAGGCTAGAGGCCACTGAACTGAATGCTGGTCTATATCCTCAACCAGAATCCAACAGCAATGTGTACAGCTGGGGCGTGGTTCATCAGGAACCTAAACCCACTCTAGGATTAATGTGTCACTGGTTACCTCAACCCTGCAGCTCCACTGGCTAAAGCAGGCAGTGACTGACCGTCCTCAGTAATCCTACCTACATGTAGAATTGGGGTCAGAAGCCACATTCCACATTCTCCTACCAATTGTGACCAACGGCCTCCTTGTCAATTACCGACAATTTCTGAAGTGTAAACCAAATTGCAAATATATTTTTTGTTTACAATATTGACAACATAAATGAAAATAATATCAACTGAGTGTCCACTATTTCGAAGAGGAGCTCCATCATCTCCCAACCTCTCAGCTGGTAAATGCTTGTGGAGTCTCTGTTTGTCAGAGACACTAGTGAAGCTCTTAAATAGTCACTGTGTGACTTCTGTGGCTGTATTACCTCCTTCGAAGCTCCACAATACACAACCCCACACTGTCCTCGTTGAGTCACAAAGAAATAGTTTAATGTTTCTCTTGTGCTACTCACACACAGATATTATGTTTAAGTTTCTGTAATAACAAAATATATAATTATTTCCCAATTCCCACACTGAAAATAGATAGATGGACTAGCGGGGGAAAAAAATACATATGAATAAAAATATTAGGTTTGTTTTTGTGCAAACATCGTTTACTTTGCTGAGTCAAGACAGGAATTAGGAGGCATCTGAAAAGGTGATAGACGCGGGACTTAATGGTATCCAGTGGCCCCACTGGGAAGATGCTGAGAGCAACATGCTCAGAACACAGTTAGAAAGGTTATTTATGTCCTTCCAACCTGATTGGCATGCAGGGGGGGGGACAAGTTCAGCAATGACAGCAGCGGCCGGATTAGGCGGATCAGGCTTTACGGCGCTCCACGCCAGACGCAGTTCTAGCCAATGCACCGCCGTCAGGCCGCCACACCCTTTCCATCTAGATGGAAATAGCACAACCTAACTATAGGCAAACTGTGAGGCCAATTAAAGGCAGGGGGAGGAACAGGCCACACGGAGAGCACAATCAGGCACATGACCATGTCAGGGCGTCAGACACCAAGAAAAATGAAATACAAAGCCTGATCCCTTTGAAACACAATCACATGAAATCAAAATCAAAAATGAAAATCAAATGATATGTCGAGGTACTAAAAAAAAAGACGACAGGTCATTCAGCCTTTCTGGAAACCTTACAGCGTCACAACTCTAATGCAGGCGTAGTGTCTATTCAGCACAAAATGCAATGGTTATGGTCACCAAGATGAGCTGAGCTTCCTTGACAAGCTGGCCACCACTGACCCCCACCCCCCCGTCCCCCGATCCCGTCCTCACCTTTAAAGGTACCGATAAGAATAAAAACAGGAGGCCACTAATTTGACCCTATGTGACCGGAGAAATCAGAGCATTTACCAGCCCCGCCCAAATCCCAAATGCAAACTTGTTTGATTTGAACCACTTTGTGATTCATTCTGCCTCGTGCTTAGACATACTCCTTCTAATGTGCTGTGACACATCCAGTGATTTGCCTCTAATTTGTGTTGCTTGGAATCATGGGGACAATTAAAGCTAAAAGCCTTTAAATTAGAAGGCAATAATTGGATTCTGGCAGCGGGTTGGGCGTGATGTGGTGTTTTGGGGTAGGATGTGGATGAAAGTAGCCAATCACATCTCACAGGGGCAGAGTCAGGAGTCTATCAGTCGCTAAGGCCCTGAGTGACCTCTTCACTGACACCCCTAATGTTCTTCATAGACACCTGCACAAACACTGTGACACACAAAGCAACCTCCTCTCAGTTCTGACTTTAATGAAACTAGTCCTAATCCTATACTCCAGAAACTGAAAAAGATAACATAAATTCAGAAAAATGCAAAGAAAAGCTTTTCTTGAAAAAGAAAGTTAATGACATTTTCAGGGATTATTTTTTGGGGTATTAAACCAGAAAAACATCAGAAATGCAAAAAAAACCTCTAAACTCGCGCAAAAACGAGAAGAGCAGCCAGCTTATGGCACAGGGATAGTATACAAAGCCGTTCTTCACCGTATATGAAAGCTCGAAGGCAAAGACAGGCCAGTGTGCTTTTATATTACAGTGGCTTTATTTGTCTGTCTGTGTCACGAGGTGGATTTTGAGATTCCCTTCCTGGCTTTAAAAGAGCTGCACTTTTAAATAATGAAAACATGATGTTTCTGGCAGGAAGATGCACTCAGACCACAGAACCTTTGTGGGCCCTGCGTGCCAGAATTCTGGCAGCTTCTGCTGTTACCAGAACATATTAGCTATGAGCTTAGCTAGGGGGACGCGGCCAGCCGGCACACCGCAACGACGGCTTGACGCAAACTTCGGCTTTTTTAAGGGATCTGTTTTCCGACGTGGCGTCTTCCGCTAAATCTTCACAGTCCTTGGCAGCCGTCGTGGTGAAAGACTTTGCAGAGAACAAGGCAGACAATGGCAGTGATGTGTCAGTAAGCAAACCCGCCATTATCCTGGAGTAGCACACCTACATCAGAAGGCGAAAACGGACATACCAAAGGGGACTGGAGCGGGGCTCACTCCTCAGGAAGGCTTCCGGAAGCTAAGAAGTGCCCACTGGTGAAACTGGTGTGATAATCCTAACTGAAGCAAGTGATGTTAATCTTACAAATAGCTGATAAAGGAAAAGTTTGTCCTATTTTTAAATTTAAGATTTAGTACTGTAAACTCCTAAACAAGTTCTGCTTTAATAAAATGGTATCATATACACTGTACTAAATACTTAAAAACCATAATGCTGTATGCACTATACTATATACTCAAGGACTAAACGGCTGTAGGTATACCACAACACCATGTACTGAAGGACCAAACTGCTGTAGGTATACCACAACACCATGTACTGAAGGACCAAACTGCTGTAGGTATACCACAACACCATGTACTGAAGGCCCAAACTGCTGTAGGTATAGTACTACACCATGTACTGAAGGCCCAAACTGCTGTAGGTATACCACAGCACCATGTACTGAAGGACCAAACTGTTGTAGGTATAGTACTACACTTATAGACCATATAAATAAACATTTTTTTTATATAGTTTAAGCTTTAAAATACCCATCTCACATGCTTTAAACACATGTAAACTTATTAAAACACACTTTGTAAACACATATGATATGTGGATGTCAGGCTAAGGATATGAGTAACATAAAAATAATCATAATTATATATATATGCCACACCCAACTCTGTCCGGTCCTCGTGTGTGCCACGCCCACCTCGTTACCTCATGTTAATCCCTAATTGTCAACACCTGTTTCGGTTTCCCCCCACAATCCAAAGACATGCAGAGGCTGATTGGAGTCCCTAAATTGCCCATAGGTGTTCATGTGTGAGTGTCTGGTGTGTGAGTGTCTGGTGTGTGGATAAGCGGGTATATATACACACACACCCACACACACACACGTCTATCTCTCTCTCTGTATACGTAATGGCGAGTGACATCCGCATAATGCTTTCTTTCCCGAAGCATTCATATCCAGGAGTTTTACCTTCTCCTGAATGGTCAAGGTCTTCCACTGGCTCAGTACTGCCAGAAGGTTTAGAAGATGCAGGACGCTTGGGAGCCAATCAAATAAAATGAAAAGTTCACAAAAAGTTTGCTCCCAACTATTGGAGCACAAGCAAGGTCCACGATACGGAGAGAACTGTGATGCGTCGGGGGAAAATCTGCGATATAGTGGGGGTGTGATAGCTGAACCACTTAGAAATGTCCACGCTACTAAAAAAAAAAAAGTTTTTTGCCCATTAAAATAACATCAAATTGATCAGAAATACTATGCAGACATTGTTTATGTTGTAAATCACTATCATAACTGGAAACGACTGTTTTTTAATGGAATATCTACATAGGTGTACAGAGGCCCATTATCAGCAACAACTAGTTCTGTGTTCCAGTGGAATGTTGAATGTTGTGTTTGCTACTGTAATTCAAGTTTATCATTTTAAAAGGTTAATGGATCATTAGAAAACCAATTTTGCAATTCTGTTAGCACAGATGAAAGTTGTGCTGATTAAAGAAGCAATAAAACTGGCTTTCTTTGGACTAGTTGAGTGTCTGGAGCATCAGCAATTATAGGTTTGATTACAGGCTCAAAATGGTCAGATACAAGGAACTTTCTACCAAAACTATATTCTTTATTATTGTGGCATGTGAGAAACCGCCAGGAACTTGAAGATCCGGTACCATGCTGTGTATCACTCCCTTCACAGACCAGCGCAAACTGGCTCTAACCACAATAAAAAGAGGAGAGCGAGGCCCTGGGGCACAACCGAGACCGAGGATAAACGCCGTGGAGAGTGTCGTTTGAAAAACAAACGCCTCACTGGTCTTCAACTGGCAGCTTCATTAAGTGACACCCACAAAAGACCGGTCTCCACATCAACAGTGAAGAGGCAACTCCAGGATGCTGGCCTTATAGGCAGAATTGCTAAGGAAAAGACATATCTGAGAACGGTCAATAAAAAGAAAGACTGAGATGGACAAATGAACACAGACACTGGAGAGTGGATGACTGGAAAAAAAGTGGTATGGATAGACAAATCTAAAGGTGTTCAGATCACAAAGAAGAATGTTTGTGAGATGCAGATCAAAGAAAAAGAAGTTGGAGGAGTGCTTAACGACATCTGTCAAGCATGGTGGAGGCAATGAGATGGTCTGGGGCTGCTTTGGTGATGGTAAATTGGGAGATTTGTACAGGGTGAAAGGGATCTTGAAGAAGGAAGGCTGTCACTCCAATGTGCAACGCCATCCCATGCCCTGTATATGGTGCTTAATTGGAGCCAATTTCATCCTACAACAGGACAATGACCTAAACACACCTTCAATCTGCGCAAGAACTATTTAGGGGAGAAGCATTCAGCTGGTATTCTGTGTATAATGAAGTAGCCAGTACAGTCACCAGATCTCAACTCTATTGTTATTATTATTATAGCTTGACTGAGTGGTACATAAGAAGTGCCCATTAAGCCAATCCGACTTGTCTGAGATGCTTCAGGAAGCATGTGGTGAAATATCATCAGATTAACTCAACAAACTGACATTTATAATGCCCAAGGTCTACAAGGCAGTAATTGCTGCAGATGGAGGACTCCCTGACCAAAGTAAAGTTCGAAGAACACAATTATTATCTGAATTTAAAAGTGATTATTTCTAACTCCGTCAAAGGCTATTTCCTATTTATTTAGCCATATTTCCTATTCAAACTCATTCATTCCACTTCATGGAAAACAAGGAAATTTCTTAGTGACCCTAAAGTTTTGAATGGTAGTGTATATATAGTCTATGTTAGCTCTAATAGCAGTGTAGTATTATACGTCATACAGGGTCTTTTCAGCAGTCCAGCACAGTGCGCCGGAACAAAAGCTAACAAACAATCAGCAAGTTAATCGGGAGCCTGAAAGCCCTCCGGAGCACAATAAAAGCTCTGCCTTATGGGTTTAGACCTTGGAGCTCCTCTGGTCCTCTCTAAGTGCCCCAGGGCTCTCCAGAGAGCATCCAGCACATGCTGCATTAATGAGGGCAACTGGTGGGGGCAGCTGAGTGAGCCCTGCCAACAACACCCGCTCCCCCCCCCAAAGCTGACATCAGGAGGGTGGTTTATTTTTCACAGCAGCCCCCGTCTGTCCTGGCGGGGCGAGGGACAGGGTTGGGGCAGCCTCTCATCAGGATGGTAAATAGCCCGTGAAGGACACTGAAGAGCAGGGGGAGCCCCCTTATGCGGTGTCTGGTCACCGTCCCCGCCAAGGCCACCTCATGGGCGGCCAGCATGTCTCGGTACAGCACATCCGTCCGGTGGGGGGGGGGGGGGTGGCGCTCTGTGTCACAGCCCCCCTCCCCAATCGGTCACCCCTCCCAGTGCATGTGTGATACTCAGCAGAAGGACATTAAATAGCCCGAAACAGCCACCCACTTCGACTGGGGCAGCAGGAGGACGCTGAGGATGATCTCAATGGCTGATAATCTCTGACAGTTGGACTATGGGCATCCCATAAGGGAGGTTCACTGTACATCTGAATTGTTCCCTCCAACCCCCCAAACGTCAAACCCGAAGCTCCATCTAGGACGTTACGTTCCACAACATCAGACAGCTCTGTCTCTGGAGGCCTGGAAGCCACTGTTACCCATCCATTCATAAACCACAAAAATACCTACGTCCCCAGCTCAGAAGAACTACAAAGCATTGATACTGACGGGACAAATGAGGCTTCAGAAACCACATAAGACACTGGCCAGATTCACACGGGATAATAATGCTGTCTAGACAGCCATGCATAGAATGTGGTCATCCAGCATTACAATGATGTGTATGTCAAATTCATTTTTTAAAATGTGAAGATGCACTCCATTGATCAGTGAGCTTACCAGAAAAGGTCACTGAGTGGATGAGAGGGTGGGGCAGGGGGTGGGGCAGGCAACAATCCAGCAGCCCAGTGCAAGAGTAATTCGATTGCGTGCTTCAGAAACACCGGTGGATAATAAACAGATGTGATGCTTTATTTCCAGATCTGGCCCCAGGCAGTCTGATATTTAATGGAAGTCTCAGTAGCTTGTTTCATATAATTATCTGTTTTGAAACAACCTAATTTAATTAATCAGTGATGAAAGAGCTTACTTCCAAGGACACAGTAGGATGCAAAGGTTTTTAAAAGTGCTTTGTCTCTTTTCGATGCCACAATTAATTGAGGAACCTTTGGAGGAATCAAAATTCAAATTTGACCAGATGCCACACTCTGACTTGATATTCACATGGTGGTCAGAGAACCTGATGCTGATGGTCAAAGGGGATCTTTGCTGTTGAAAAGCCGACACCACGGAGGAGCAGGGAAGCATGTGCGCCTGCATTCTCCACATCAAGCATCAGGGCGCCACGGCACACAGCGTCCACAGAACCCGAAACTGGCCTGCATTCTCCCCACATCAGGCATCTGGGCGTCACGGCACACAGCGTTCACAGAACCTGAACCTGGCCTGCATTCTCCCCACATCAGGCATCTGGGCGTCACGGCGTACAGCGTCCACAGAACCCGAAACTGGCCTGCATTCTCCACATCAGGCATCTGGGCGTCACGGCACACAGCGTCCACAGAACCCGAAACTGGCCTGCATTCTCCCCACATCAGGCATCTGGGCGTCACGGCGTACAGCGTCCA
>JAABNY020000019.1:3709196-3724104 GCA_015164015.2 Brevimyrus niger
TGTGTGTGTGTGTGTGTGTGTGTGTGTGTGTGTGTGTGTGTGTGTGTGTGTGTGTGTGTGTGTGTGTGGAGCTTGCATGCACTCCTTGTATCGTGTGGCATTCCTCTAGGTCTGCCGGTTTGCTCCTGTTGTCCAGGACTGGTGACCTCTGCCCTGTGCTCTGTGCTCCCTGTTCAGCTTCTCCCTCCCCCTGCACTGGTCCCAAGACTGATTCCATCACACATCACAATTACAGTTTGCAAGGGAGGGACCTAAAATGATACTACATGAAATCAGTCTATGTCTATCTTTTTAAATCATTTTTAAAAACCATTGTTGATTTTGAGAAGGGAAACTTGCATGTTACAAACAAAGCATTTAGTAACGCTTTAGTACACAGACAAACAAAGCTTTAGTACACAGAATGTGTGAGAAGCAGCATAAAATACCATCGTACACCACTCAGTGGTACCATGGTGGCAAAAATCATCATAACAAGATCCTGAAAATTCACATTCATCAAAACAACCAACCATCCATCTTCTGAAACCACTTATCCTATTCAAGGTCGGAGCCCATCCTAGAGGCTGGGAGACATGGCAGGGAACAACCCGGGATGGGGCACAACCCACCATGGTGCACATACACACACACCATGCATGTCTATGCGTAATTAGGAAACTCCAAGTAGCCTCAGTATGTTTTTGGTCTGTGGGGGGGGGGGAACTGCAGTACCTGGAGAAAACCCCACAAAGACATCATGGAAACCCCACACGGAACCCTGGCGGAGACACAAACTCAGATCCCAGAGGTGTGAGGCGACAGTGCGAACCGCTGCACCATGCTGCCCCTCATCAAATCATTCAGGATTCTAAAGGTTTTTCCCCACCGTAAAACAGTATATTCTCATTATTTAAAATGATAGCCCTTCACAGCTCATTATTTCACAATAAAATCACCATCTCAGGTGCTTTATAGTCCACAATTTCGTTTAAATAACCATAGAAAAATACAAATGACATATTGATTTTGGGGCATCAAAATTATTGTTTTATTGTTTCGTTTATTTTTTACAGTGCAACTTGAAAAACTTTATTTGGTAAAAGAACACACCCTACTCATACTTATCCCAAAGGAGGTATAATTTACAGAGGCAAATTTAAAATAAATCACCCGGGATGATTTTTGTTCGAAATGCTCTGAGAAAGAGAACGTAAAGAACAAGAGGAGCTGTAATCTCACTCCTTCTCATTTGATCTAATTCTCTTTGAGAGGATCCATTTATCTGATCCTGCTCTACCTTAATGGATTAATCCTGCCATCTACCACCCAGCCAGGTAACCAAGACAAGGACACAGGAACCCTGTAGGATGTTGGATCCACACCAAAACCAGCGTGCAAGCAAACCGATTTAAACAGGTAAACTGTGGCTAGAACCTAAAACCTTCCTCAAATAGCCATCAATGGATCAGAGATCAAAGTGGAATCCATACACTTTTCTTTTCCTATATTCCAAAACGTAGGCAGATAAAAGGATAGTAAGCTTCACACCCCCCACGCAATACATGGGGGGCAGGACTATGAGCTGTGCTGGTGACTCACGTGCAGCCAGGGGCTTTTTTCCCCCTACAGCTGGGAATTCACCATTATGTCACATCATCCCATTACCGCCAATCATGTCACTCATAAACAAAGTCAGACGGCTGATGGTTAAACTGATGTCACCCTGCATTTGAAGTGGTCTTCAACATTAATGCTGTGTTTCCTCTTCTTTCTCGTCATTTCCCCACACTGCTTTTCCAGTACAAGGTCATGATGGGTCATTCCCAGACAGAACAGGGCACACCCTGGACGGGATGCCAGTCCATCACAGGGCACACACACAGAATCACACACAAAGACAATGTAAGGGCACTAGCTCCTGTAACTGCTAAATGTTTATGGACTGAAGGTGGAACCCAAGTCGAGAGTTTAAATACACACAAAAAGCAGGAAGAGAACCTCAAACTCCACACACACAAGCGTGGGGAATGAATCAAACCCATAAACCTGGAAGTGTGATGCTACTGTGCCACCCAAAGTTTTATTTTTCTCCTGAAAACATGATATAGTTCTGTTTTTGACTCTATCAGCCTGTTTTTCCCTTGGCTGATCTTTGCTCTGTGGGCTGGCAATTCTGTCCCTGGTCATAGAAACACCTTTCCTGGTAGCACTGGCAATGTATCACTGTCACGTTACTGTTAAAAGGGTTCCCTATCACAGTTTTGTAGGTTACTGTGTACAGCATTAAAGGCTAAATTACATTATTCTGTATGACATCAGCTGAATGACATCACTCTGTATGACATCATCAGCTATTGCACTTAAGGAAAAACCAAAAAAACAGGCGAAACCGCACCAAGACGAAGAAAACCTTTTTCACACACTGCCAAAAGACGACAGCCACCCCCTTTCATTTTACTGGTCAGCTATAATAATTCTTTGTGGGGTTTGTCTACTATCCCTGAAAGTATATTGTTGCCATGGGAACCTGGCAATCACAATGTATCCACTATTTGAAAGCAATGCTTAAAGGTTATTGTCTTTGTATGTTAAAATGCAAAAATAAATTTCAATTAAAATGTATATGAATCATAACAATTAACGGTATTTTCATTTGTTTTAGGCTATTTAACACATACCAGGGCCAAAATAATAAATATTGATTTTTTAAAAAGAAATATAACCCACAATAAATCAACAATTATAGATTAAATAAGGTACACCACAGATCAGGGCGTATTTATTAACTGTCATTTGAAGCATAAATTCAGAAATATTAATAATTCAGTTAAAGACATAAGCTCACCATGTCCATGTCACTGAAGCTGCATCCCTATAGGTCAGTGTTTCCAAGCCCGGTCCTTGGGGACACACAGACAGCCCACTTTTTTACTCCCAGGCAGAGAGCTGGGATAAAGCAAAAATGTGGACCGGCTATGGGTCCCCGAGGACCGGACTGGGAAACACTGCTGTTAGCATTGAATCAGCGGTGCCCTGTGTACCTTAGTTCTTTCCCTGTTCCATCACAAATGATTCAGCTCAAGAGCTGTGTGATATTTAGCACAAGGAATTGAATTGAATAAGGTGTGTTGAATGAGGGTAAACCAAAAAACGTGCAGGGCTCTGGCCCTCCAGGACTGGAGTTTGACACCCCTGCATTAAACAGTCCTGCAACTTCCCATCCAGCTCCCTTCTCTGTACCTGTGAGCCGAGACTTACCTTATCTAGCCACAAGAGGGGGCAAGAACATTAAAGATTTAATATCAAAACCTTTCCTTTCAGCACAGAACAGAAATATTTCATGTTATAAGTTGGAAATGTGACCGTAAAGAATCTGAGGTCAAGTTCATGGCATAAACAAACAGTTGGAAATGGGCAGAAATCTTCATTTCACGTTTTCATTTGATTGATTTGTTTTTTCTTACACCAACCAAGGACAAGCCAACCCTTAATAATTATGGCCATTAATCACAAACCGAAAGCTTGGATTATCAGAGCTGGATCGATGGCACCACATCCCCCGGGTCTTCGTGGAGGTACAGACGGCCACCTCCGGAACTCCCCTGAGACTCTCCCGAGGCAGAGGAACACACACGATGAGACAGGATCCGCTCCTTTATCCTGCTGGCCGCCAGTTGGGTTTACATCTCGCTGTCTCGCTCTCTCCCATCAGCCTGTCATCAGACCCCGATCATAAATCCCCATCTGGAAAAACACTCCCAATACCCCCATCTGCCCCTTATCTGGGCTTGACGGCACCAACCTCCAGTAACAAATCAGAATCATACGGGGGGGGGGACCAGGAGGGGTATGACACCGCATGAGGTTAGAGCCCATATCTCCCCAAATTAATTTGTCAGTGCCGTTTTTTTGTTTTGCTTATTATCACCCTTAATGAGCACTTTAATTCGTTACACTAATGGCTGCTATCCCTAAAGCATCACGAGTCAGCAGTCTGATGTCCTGTCATATCAAAACAACGCACGGCTCGTAAATTCATACCGATGAATGGAGCTAATCAGCCATATTAACCAGATGCCGATTTCTGCCAGTGTCTCAGTAAATGACGCAAAGTGCCTGATGGAATGTAAATGCAGCCAACTAGGTGAAGGGTGTGTTGACCGTTCAGGAGGTGCTAGGAGTGAGTAGGACATTTTAAACCTTTGAATGATACAGAACCTGTAGAATATTCTCAACAGGATTCCTCACCTTCCGTATTCCGTTCCTACACATGCAGTTTGGTTAATCAGTGTCTCTGGATTAATAGTGGATAATTGTGCATTTGAGTGCATGTGCGCATGTGCTGTGCAATGTACGGGCATTCCATCTAGAATGTTCCTCAGCCTTCTGCCCTGCTCCAGGTCCCCCATGATGGGAATCCCCAATTTTTAAATAAAATGAATATATCACATTTATCTTTGAAATGATTATAAAGTTATAGTTTTTCATACAGTGATAACCTTTTATGATAATGTACCATCAGCGTGCAGAGCTGCTCACTTGTCTTGCTCATGTGAATCTACATCCTGCAGGATGCTGGAGACCTTGCATCTCCGCATCCCAGTCACAGCCCCCACACAGCGTTCCCCCCAACCCCCAGACATGCACCGTGCACCTTCACCTAATCCTGATACAGCTCAGATATCAGCCCTTTCTAACTGGAAGGAGTCATGTTTTCATACTGCATGCAACACTTTCAGCTTTATTGTTTGCGGTGATGTTCCTCAATAGAAGTGCGGTATCTGTGTCCAGGAAGAAAGCTCAGCACACTTACAGCCTCTGCTGCCACACACACCGTTATCAGACGGGCACAGAACCCTAACCCTATGCTGCCCATGGGATGCCCACCCCTCCTGCCACCTCGCCCCTGCACCCTTTTTGTCTTTCAAAGGTGTGACAAGAGGGAACCAGCGGTGAAACTTTGCACTGTCACATTTTTGGGGTCACATCTAGAATCCAGTGGTACAGTGAGTGACCCCAGCATCATCCGCATGTGTATCAGAGGTCAGCTGGGAAGATGTGACTCCTCACACCAAAGCCAAGGTGGTGGGGCACCTCAGCTCAGCTCACCAAGGACATGGGCACAGACAACTCTGGATAAAATGAAGAGACCATAGCAGAATTTTCAATTTCACTCATCTCTCCAGTTTATGGGTTTTAAGCACCTGTGTACAATATACATTGTTTTGCAAATGCCAGCCTGGCTCCTCCCTGGTTCTAACTAATGAAGGGCTTCTTCCTTGCTTTATGGGTCTTCAGTCCTGCTTCTATGAGATGGTTATGAGTTGTCTTAGCAGTTCACTTCACACCACTTAATGTTTCCCAAACCTTTTAAAAGTCACTTGAGGTCATCCTCCTTTTATGCGACGCTGCCGGATAAGTTGACGGTCATCTCTGGCATTAGAAAGTTGCTTCAGCCCTCTACCTGGTGGTTTTTTTTTGTTATTGCCAGTGTCTCTTGTTTCCCCTCGTTCTTGTGTACTGATGTCATAGAAACTGAGCCTGGAAGCAGCCTGCCTTACAGTATAGTCTTCTGTCAGCAGAACCAGGACTACACCAGGATTTAAAAATGCAGATTTTTAAAAAAACATGGAGTTGACTCATGTTTTCCAGAGCTGTATGTATGTATACATGTCCTTCCAGTTTTCCCCTCATCCTTTGCTCTTTATTATTTCTTTGATGTAATTATTCAGCAAGTAAGTGACCCTGTCCAGTGTTTAAGGTGTCAATCAAGAGTCAATTAAAAATTCATTCGGAAGAAGTCCTAGGTGTCAGGTGTACTTGGGCCGTATGGTAATGCCCGGGGAAAATGCTGGTTTGTCATTAGCTTGTTCACCTCCTGATAGGACAGAGCTGATGCAGGGAGCAGCTGACTCCAAGCTGCAAAGGTTTTTACTGCTAGAATAAACGGCAGTACTGGATATTATTAAGTCATGTGAGTGTGGTCTACAGCCCACCCAGCAACAACGATTAAAATCGCAGTGCGTTATTCAAAGCCTTGAGGAAAGGAGCCAGGAATCCCAAGTGAGATGAGCATAATCGAGTCAAGCAAACTGACCTTTGGTGTTCAAACAGAGCAGCTGGCTGGAAGGAAGCTGCTTCTTCTAGAATAAACTTACACCTCCGTTCAATTTAGCGAAGTCTGTCGAGCGTACACACGGAGTCTGCCGCAGAAAATGTTAATACATCAACAGGCAAATGCTGGTCAGTATAATCTGGGGGGGTCTCCTCTTCTCTCAGTAACACAGCAAAAGCAGTAGAGGTTGTCAAAACTGAACATGGCCTTCGTGTTCCTTAGGGATGCTGCGACTGGCTGAAGACGCTGCAGGCTTCAAGCACACTGCATAAGTCTCTTCTTTGGCACAAAGGGAGGATACTAAATGCACCTTGTGTACCTTTGACAGTTAAAAATGGCTCCTCCACAGACCTCCTTTACACATTAGCCAAAGCTTCAGCTGTCATGTATAGAATCCAACTTGTTCCTTTTCAAACCACAGCCAAGAGCACTGATTGCCCACTTCCATGTGAAACGTAGAGCTCACATCATCAAGAAATCAAGAACCTTCTCAATTCTCACAGTTCCCCCCTCCCAGATGAAGCAAGGTGAAGTTCCATCTGATGAACCAGGGATCTTGATCCAAATATACCTGTCTGGCATCAGGCATCAGAAGTATTGCAGAGTTCAGTCATTAACCTTGGTTGAATGCTCTGTTTAAGGATGCACTTTGGCCTGGGAGTTTTGAAAACTCCATTCTTTGACTTTTGTTGGATTTCGCAGGGCAAAGATCTGTTCCTCATTGCATAAGAAGGATGAATTTGAGACAGAATTAGTGACCCAAGTTACTAATAAACGTAGCTGTCAACCTCACTGGTTAAGATCATAATAATGGTAAAGACTTGGCAATAACCCATTACTTTTTGCTACAATTCCTGAGTCTAGGCTACATCCTGGACAATTCTAAAAATTCTACAAACTTCTCTAATAATACCAACGATCTCTGCATCATGACAATGAATAAAGCATGATCAACTGAAAACGTGCGATCAACCTGGCACTAATACATTTTGCATTCCATTTACTTTCCTCGATTGTCTTTGGCAATAATACAATTTCTGGTTACAGCAGTGACATTAGTGGCACACGTACTGGGTGGAGTGAGTCTGCAGGGAATGTGGAAACGAAACAAATTGAATTTCTTGAGAGGTATGGGGGAGATGTTCCTGTCAAAAGGAAGGACAGATCTATGGGGTTAGTGGCATGTGACAGGGGGGTGTCCCTTTTCTGGAGTGTACAGGTCAGGTTCACAGAAGAGGATAAAAATATACTCAAGACTAATAAGTAAAGGCTGGATCAATGGGGGTTAATCATCCAGGAATATATGGGCCTTAGGAAGGACAATATGGAATGAGATCTCACATCTGAGCTACTTGGGGCAAAGCAAGGCAACACAACAGTTTAAACATCTTGCAGGGAACAGGGGGGGGGGGGGGCAGGTTCATCGCAAAACACAATCATTACAAATAAGTCAGGTCACATGACTCTCCCCCAAGACGGCCAGACACCTTTATCTTCCCCAAAACATCTGCACAGCCTGGCTGATTTATTTGCGAGCTGCTGATTTTATTACAGCCAACCCCTTCAGCAAAAAACCCGCTGGGCAGCACCACAGAGGACATCGCTTCAGTGCAAACTGAGCCCGGGGACGGCAGGTGGGGCAGTGTGGACCGCCGCCCATTTCGCCAGCAGCAAGGTCAGCACGGTGGACCCCAAACGCGCAGAGCATGTCCTTCATCGCTTGAGGCATGCAAAGGTAGGAGAATTCAGAGGAGACCCCGCAGGAACAAACATACATGAATAAATAGATAAATAAAAAAAACATAAATAAACAAATAAACAAACAAGATCTTATTTTTTTTGTTGGTGGTTAAGTGAAGAGGCACAAAACCAACAGCGTCTCACCTGCCGACGCACAACTGCGAGCTCATTGTCCTAACCCCTAACCTTCAGCCACACTGGCTCTCCGATAAGAGTGGAAATTTCAGGCATGCATGACAGAGGCGGCTTATAATCTGTTTGCATGTCTGCCGCCTACAGCTATTTGCCCGAGTGCAGCGAACACTCACGCACACTTCACCTACCTTCATCTACATGGCAAACTCTTCAATTACGCGCTCTTGTGAAATGAGGCTAAACCCACAGGTTCCCGGCTGGATGCGGCACATGGAGACGTGACTGCAATGCCAAGGGCCCCAGTAAGACTTGGTGGAGGGGGAACCACAATCCCAGTCAAACAGGAGAGGGTATATGGAATCAGAGGTAAATTCCAGAATTACCATAATAACATTATGCAGATTTCTCCCAGTCTGGAATACTTCATGCATTAAATGTATAATAATATAATGTACTGTTTACCCATGGAATTATAATTACCCCCCTGTCAGCTAATGAGGACAGAGCAATACAATATATGCACAATACGATTAGTTAACATCAGGAATACAATAATCACAGATGGGGGTTTCTATCATCACAATCTTAAGGCTTGACTGCCACCAAACTGAACCTTGGCACATTGGACTATAGCTCTTAAGTGTTTTCTGCTATAAGAAAACGGAAGAACCGCTTACTGTCCAAAGGCAGACGGACAAGACGCTGCAGGATCACTTTACGATCCTGGGCTCGGACTCATTCAGAAAAGCCTGCACTGATATCCATGCAACCAGTAAGCGGCTAAATCAGCTGATGCATCTTTATCTGTGTGCCTTATCAGATCCTGCTCCCAAACCAAAGACTTGTCTTTCAGCAGTGAAATCCGCGATAGAATCACAGACCATAACAAAGCTTTTAATCCTGTTGGTGAGTCCCTGCACAGGGCAGCCCGCCATGTACTAGCAAAGACCATCAAAGATGCTAAGCAGACACATTTAAGGGAAATCGAAGCATGCTACCTGACTGAAGACACCGCAGAATGAGGCTGAGAATCCAGGCGAGAATCACAAACAACACAACAAATAAATCCACCTCACATATTGGCACCACTCTTCCAAACCAATTACACGTCTTCTAACCCTGTTTCACCACCTCAAACAGTCATACCCTCACCAAATTGCCTAATAAGTCCGGCAACAACACCTTGCAGGCGACAACTTCTAACCTCTGAAAGTCCTCACTGCAAGTTAACCTCCTCCACAGACCCCTAAGCCTCACTACCCAGAGGAACAGGTGCCCCAACAATTTCTTCTCCTTTACTACTTGCTAAGGACATTCAGATATCTGCACCAAGCCATAGAGTAGCCTCATAACTCCCTACGCCTGTCCGTGTAATGCACCTCATCTGCCTCGTTCATGTATGGGCTGGTTGAATGACCCCCACACAAAAATTCCCACGTACCTGTAAAAAATGGTAAATCCATTTGAAGTACATGCCATTCAAGGATATGGCAACAAAAAGTCAAAACAGCAATCCTCAGATTGTGGTAGCTGCTGCTACCTGGAAAGATGTAGATCTCCAATTTAGAACCTTCTACATACAGAGCGCAACTGGAACCACCAAGCAACATACCAAGATAAAATCAGGTTAGCATAGTCAGTCAATACATCCTTTCTCAGCCAGAACTACTAGCTATCTTGAGTAAACAACACCTGAAAAATACAACAGAAACAACAACACCTCGATCAGGCTGGACCTAAACCATCTCACACGTACAGCATGACATCGAAAAACAGCGTAACCCCACGACCGGCTATTTCTACTCCGCTCTTTAGGACACACGAGGTGCCATGCAAATAAATACTGAATAAAAATACTTCAGCTGTTTAATTAGCTTGATGAGTCATCTCTTAGATACAGTGACATTCAAAGCGGTCAGTGGGAGCGAGAGCACAACGCAGTGTGTGGGACTGGGGGGGCGGGGCTTGAGTCACTATGACAGCACAGCGGTGCTAAACGGCCTTCGCTAAGAACCAGCGTCTCAGACACGCCACGATATTGTGTTATATGTGATCTTTAATATTGATTTAGATTAGAACAGAGCTTTATAGTTGAGGTTTGTAAGCAAAAGCCAAGTATTCTACATCTTACAGTAACGTACAATACATGCATGCTTTTTCCCCTTCGTTTTTCATATTGAAAAAGTAGCTACTCACTGCAATTATATTTTTAGTTTGACATTAAAGAACATTTTAATGCGCACTGAACTATAAAAATATAAAACGTGAACCATTTGTTTTATACTAGACACCAATGGAAAAAAAAATTTAATCTTACATTGAAATCATGCAAACTTAATGAATATTAACATCTCTAAACCGACACGCTTTGCATTTTAAATTCCCTTATTTCACAGATGTGACATTGGCATTTAATAACACATTTAAAAATAAGAGTCCAGATATCACTATCCCTGTATCCCCTCATTGATACTAACCAGTGATTAAGTAAAACACTAACTATTGCTACACCAGCGCTGTGGGAAAAGGCAATTGAAAGAGAACGAGGCGAACTGGGCTCAAAAGTGGGTCTCGCAGGGAATCCTGGGAGTTTCTCACTTAGCTCGCCGCGGTTCTCCAGGTGGGCCGGTTCTCCGTCACGGTTCTGCCCTCACTAGATTATACATGCTTGCCCGAGGCTCCCCCTGTTGAGCAGGTAGGTGCTGCCTGAGATGCTTAGACGGATAAACAGGAGTGGGACATTTCAGCTGGCTGCCCGCTGTGCCGGTTTGTCTAATACATATACATGCTGTTAGGAGAGCTGTACTTAACACATGGCCGGGGAATAAAGAGCAGCTTGAACATAAATCTGCATGTGAAGAAAGTGAGGAGCCAGAACATTCAAAGGTTCCCCCTGGGTCCAGCTGCAGGCTCCCAGGGCCACCGGAACGATGTCCATAACGCGTGGTGACAACTGACTGTGTGACTAGTAGGTGACATCAATAGAACATTCCAGTCTCCTCTTTTTCTCTACCCTAATGAGGGGTTCGGAAGCCTCAGCTAAACGACCAGCTCCCTACATCTAGCTGCAAACCAAAATCAAGTATACACACATATCAAACATATAAGAAGTTTCTGCACAACAGGCCTAAGAGTGCATTTATAGGAAGCCCTTCACGGCAACCGACATACCGATGTACCGTCGCACTAATTACAGTTCACAAACCTCCCTTGATCAGAAAATGCTTCCTTTAAAAAAGGGGATATTTTTCTAATAGCTTTTCCACACAGAAAACCAGCTCTGTTGTTCAAGAGTCACAAGCAACGTGGGGTTGATGAATCAAAGGCTACAGAACGGACAAAAGGTTACACCTCCGACCGACGGCCGACATCCCAGTGCCAGCCAGGCACAGAGCGATGGCGTCGCCCCGGCAACCCTTTAGCGGGCTCAAGCACTGGCACTGTGGGCGTCTATCTGCTAACCATTACCAGCCTGGATTTACACCACTGTCTGTCCAAGCTGTTTTTCATTTAAGTAATTAACATCCTTACATTTGTCTAGGTGTTTACTGGAAGGTTTGTACCTGTCCACCGTCCAGGCTGTAGGACCTCCATAAACTAGGAAAGGTGGAGATGGGAAGGAGGAGGGATGAAGAAAGTAGCTTGTACCAGGTCTTTCAAGAACTGGACCTGAGTTTCTTGCTTCTCAGAAATCTCAAGAAATAGCATCATTAGCGCCACATGTCTGTTTAATTACACTGCTTGTAGTACACTGTAAAGGAATCACATCAGAGGCACTGGCTGTAGACGGAGAAGGACAACACTGTCTGCCCTCCCAATAAAGAGGAAACGGAATGAAGAAATACCAAGAGACCAATTGAAAGTTGTAACAGGTTTACATCAGCAAACCTTTCAGATCTTGTTAGTTCACATTCACATGATCCATGAATGATTCCCTGGAGCCAGAATATAAAGTTATGCAGGGCACAAGGATATAGGAAGTGTGTGTGTGTGTGTGTGTGTGTGTGTGTGTGTGTGTGTGTGTGTGTGTGGCCCAGGTATACATTACATTGTGGGGACCAAATGTTATTTTGACATTATGGGGACTGAAAAAAAACCTATAAAAATTTGTGACTGTTTGGTTACTTATGGTCAAGGTTAGAGCTGGGTAGGGGTTAATTTCGTCACGCTGCGATTAGAGTAGTGGTTCTCAACCTTTTTTATACCGCAACCCAATTTTTACCATGCCACGTCAGGCGAGACCCTTTATCAGGCTATGATCATGCAAGTTTACACCAATCAATGCCTATCGCACAAATCTGATTGGATGTGCCAATGAATTTTAAACTAAGCACCTGTGGTTTGGCTTCTTGGATTAGTTGAGTGTGCACTAGCTTTGCACTAAGCATTTGCAGACCCAAGACCTGTTTATATAGGTCAATTCTAAGATTGGGGCTGAAAAATCTGATCATGGATCAGCATAGGAGCTTGCTGATTTTAAAATGCTTATATTTCCTTTCAGAATCCATGGGTTGAGAATCACAGGATTAGAGTATTCCGCATAGAAATTAATGGAGAGTCCCCACAATGATACACAGCACCCTCCATAATTATTGGCACAATGATTTCTACAAAGGATTAGAAAAAATCCACATTTTGCTAAAGTAGCTTCATGTCACACTAAAATAATGAGGAAGATTCAACCTTTCATTGAAATAAGTTTAATCAAAGAAAAAAAAATCTGTCAAGAAATGATTATTTTTAACAAAAACACGTGCCACAATTATTGGCACCCTTTGAAATTATAATGAATAAAATGTATGTGAATCATGTTTCTCATGTAAATTGTACATGCTGTAGAACCTTCAAGCTGTAATCCATGACTTCCTGATTAACTGGGGTACAAATATGAGGCGACACAGAGGCCAAATTCCAGAGATTATTTGAAAGATACACCAGAAAGAAGCCTTGTCTGTGCCAAGCATCCTGGAGTTTGTAAAATGGTACTACATCTTTGACTGTAAGGTTGTTCTATGGTCTGATGAAACAAAAATGGAGCTTTTTGGCAATAAACATTGAAGATGGGTTTGGGTTTGTGAAAAGAACCTCATCCCAACCATAAAATATGGTGGATGTTCTGTGAGGTTGTGGGGCTGTTTTTCCTCCAAAGGCCCTGGAAACATTGTTAGAGTACCTGGCATTATGGACTCCATGAAATACTAGAAAAAGTTTAATCCAAATTTGGCTCCTTCTGCCGGGAAATGAAAACTGGGAAGTCACTGGATCCTAAGCACATGTCCGGATCAACATAAAAATGCTTAGCTAACTGCAGAATCAAGCTTGTGTGTGAGCCAGTCTGACATTGTTTATATCTTTCGCCCTCAAAGTATTACTTGGGGAACGAGGGGGGGGTTGGGTGGCAGGGATGAGGGGGGCTATTCACAACCTCCCATGAAGACCAGCCAGTCTTGCCCTTTCTGCCGAAAGAGTGATAAATCACATGCAGTTCTAAGCCACTGCTAAGGACATTTCCTCATCAGAAAACAGGCCACGGGCGTCTTTAAATCAACCCTGAGCTACATATTGGACAGCAGTAAACATGTAAAGCCCCAATGGGATTATTCAGCTCCAACCAAGGCGGTAGCCAGGAATGAATGCAGCAGCCAGCAGGATGCCTGGCCTCTCTTCAGCTTGGCGTACACGGTCGGTAAGGCAAACCAGCACTGTTGCCATTGGCCACTTACGGTGCCCACATGCTTTTCGTTTCACATTGACGGCGGCTTTATCTGGCATTCAGTGCAGATGCCCAGAACCTCCCCCAATCGCAGGGAAGCCATAAGGTGACACTCATTTAGCACCGCAGTCGGCAGAACACCATAAATCACTGATCACTTATGCTATCAAAATTTAGCACCTGCTCGTACGGAAAATCACCGAGCCTGACCCGGACAGAACACGCCATGCATGTCCAATGGAGATACGTTCCCGTTATCCACTTCGCCTACTCAGAACATGCCACACTCAAGTCACATGGCTGTGTAAAGCCATAGTCCACTTTTACTACCTAAACACATCCAGAGAAGGGATATTATCCTTGTTCATTATAACTGGACCCATCAGCTGGATACATACACCCCAGAGAAGCCACAATTAGCTCCCAGTCTGGGAGTGTTTAGAAGAAAAAAAACAGCTTTCTTCCACCCATCCACGTCCAGCCTTATCTTCCTGTGTGGAGCACACAGGAACAGGTAACCCCCACTAAAGCATGAACTGGCCCCCTGATTATTTGAACCGGTTTGCGCCAAAGGTTCCTTTACAGTGGAACATAGCTTGGTGCTTTTTGGGAAGAATGAGGCTTCACTGGGTTCCATGCGTGACCAGTTTCCCGGAGAAGCAATTATAAATATAAAGGCATCTTCTGGACACATACAGAGCAAATATGTATTCTGGAGACTCACTGAGAGCAAGGATGAGTCTAATTTGGAGTCCTGCTGGGTATTATTAGTCTTTTTGGGACCCACGAGGAATACAGCATGTCTGAAAATCATCAGTAACACTTTACTTGGATAGTTCACCTAATAGAGGGTATACAGAGTATTTAGTTGGCATTCAACAATTCATATAACATCAGTTGGGTAATCAAATTCAATTGAATTATTCTAGCACAGAGTCTTGCACGGGTCCACTTTTGGAGACCTGCAACCGCCCGCACTCATATAGTACAGCACCCCACCCACACAGTACAACACCCCACCCGCACAGTACAGCACCCCACCCGCACAGTACAGCACCCCACCCGCACAGTACAACACCCCACTCGCACAGTACAACACCCCACTCGCACAGTACAGCATCACACCCGCACAGTATAGCATCACACCCGCACAGTACAGCGTCACACCCGCACAGTACAGCATCACACCCGCACAGTACAGCATCACACCCGCACAGTACAGC
>JAABNY020000019.1:3728352-3740386 GCA_015164015.2 Brevimyrus niger
AACACCCGTGAAAAATAATCATTAAACTCATTTACTATATCAATTTCATTTTCAATTATAAGGCCCTTACTATCCTGTAAGTTAGTGATTTCAGCTTTTAGAGCTCTTTTGGAGTTAAATAATTGGAAGAAACTTCTATTGTCATCCTTAGCCTCCAATGAAATTTTTCTTTCTCCATCCCTCTTGGACAGTCTAATGTTATTTTTTAACCTGTAGACTTAGATACTCCTGCTTAATTTTGAAATCATTGGCATCATCTTCTCGACTTCTATAAACTGAAATCATGCAGTTCAAGTACAAACTTCTAAAAACCCAGGAAGGATAATAGTGATAAAGTCCCAAGGTAACTATGATCGGACCTGCAGTTGTACCCTAAAGTAAGATACTTTACCTGAATTTGGTGATACATATAGCTAGACAAATAATTAAGTCACAACATATGAATAATGACACTTTAAGTCACTTTAAATCCCAGACAATAAGCATCAAACACAATTCATGCATGTATGACGCCCTACTAATGAACTATGGAAGGCTATGGAACATAATCACCTGTCCCTTGGCTGAAAATGTGTGCTGTCCTGTGGTATTGTGTTAGACATACAATCCAGTCTCAAATCTGCTTATGAAAATACACAGAGAAAACAATCTAAAATACTTCCTTTTCTTCACGATTAACCATTGTGGTGCAGATCTTGTTGGAGGACTATGTCCATAAGCAAACACAAAAATACCATCTTTGTTCATATCAAAAAAGCAGCTTCACATATTTCAGAAGGAAACATCCATACTTTTCCAGCAAATATGATAATACAGGCTGTGGGGATGTCACACGCCATTCCCACGCGTGTCTATGACGTCACACAATCTGATATCAAGAGAAAGTTTGATTTGGAACACAGCTGCGCTGTCAGCGACATGAAGACGCCAGGTGCAATATCCCTCTCTGTGAAATAGTGCAGAATAATTAAAAACAGATTTGGTTATCAGTTTCATGAGGAAGTCAGCGGCAATATTCCTGCATCCTAGTCCCCCCCCCACCGCCCATGGCCAGAAGAGATTTTACAACAAAAAAGCAGCCCTGGAGAAAATGGAAAAAATGGCTGAAATTGCCACTGAATGTAGTTAGGCCCTGTCGAATGGTACTCAGTGTGTACCCAGCTGAATTGGTATGAAAAGGGATTACTGTTATTCTCTCGAGGTGAACATTTACCTGACCCATAACCAAGGCAAGATTTCCTGGGGGGGAGGGGACAGCCTATGTTCTGTGGGAAAATTATTTTTCTCGTTTTCCAGAATACTTGGAATTTTTGATTGACCCACTGTGGGCATCACCTGTCTAACTAAGAGGGGTATCTATGGCAAAGACGGTGAGAAGCGTGGAGGGCAGCTCATCAACTGCAATCATTCCGAGTGGCTGCCACTGATCCATCTACGACTGACGCACCTTCCTTGGCGTTGTGTGGTTCAGCGGGCTAATCTGCCATGACCATGAGTCAAAGGTCACTGGTTCAACCTCAGCATTAGCAGAATGGTCACATGTCCACAGTCCCTTGAGCAAGGCCCTTAATCCCCAATGCCCAGGGAGCTACAAGGTGGCTGCCCTTTGACCATTACCCCCAAAATTCATAAAAAGTAAGGGGGGGGCAAAGCAATAAAGGGTGTTTCCTCATGGGGATCAATGAAGTATAACTATTCCATTGGCCTGCAGGCGATCCATGGATTTTACATGCTGTTCCAGACCATATCTTATATATGTTTAGTCAAGCTAAGGTGCTTGAGCAGAGAATAAGAGTCACTTACATCACCAGCATAAGGAGTTTAAGGTGAGGCATAGAGGAGATGATTGAGTTATGAATGTCGGGAAGATGATACCAAATGAGAAGGTATTTTCCTGAAATACCAATAAAAAAAAAGCTCTCTCTCTCACCATACTCAACATGTCTTACTTCGACATCTTTATCAATAGACTCAGGGGTGTCGCAAGGAATTCTCCCCCCCCCCCTCGACAAAATCAGTAAATTTTTCTTACTAGATCAGCACTAACGTCTTACATGTCTTACATGTCTTACATGTCTTAATGATGAATGGTGCACCTTATATCCATCAGAGCTGTTTTGGGGATCAAAAGCATCAGCAGCAATGCTTTTATAGTGTCCGGCAGCCATCAGCATTTGGTCCCAAGATGATATCAAAGATCGGAATCTGGGCCGATCCAGGCTTTTTTTTTTAATCGATCAACATCGGCTACCACAACTCGAGCCAAAGCCCACACCATTTAATTTCCCGCGTCCGCCTCATTTACGTCACTCCAGCAGATTGTAAGATTTCATCACACGCTGCAGTTAGCCCGAGGCACAGGGCTTTATTATCGAGATGTCAGCCAGCATCTCCAGGCAATGCTTGCAAAGCCATCCTTTTGAGAGAAGATAGTAACAGAGTGTACTTAATACAACAAATGTAATTAGGCACTCGCAGAAACATCAAACAGAAGAATACCTTGAAGTCACAAATGACTTGAATGAAAAATCCAGCAATGTCTACTGTATGTGTATTTAAATAAATAATTCGGATTGGATCACAATGCCAAAAAAGTGGCTCAGTACATCCCTACTTCACTGGGCATGAAAACTAGTCCTGTGTAAAGAACTCTCTCTCCAACCTTATCATCCATGCAGGGACAAGAGCCATACATCATTGAAAAGATACCATGCTGACGTCACGGCTTATTGATTTGTAAGGTGGAGGAAGTGTCTTTATACATTCAGAGGGGCGAGTGTGCTGAGCAATGTGAATGGAGGACACACAGGATGCCATCAGAATCGAGGCCCTGCATGCACTACAACCCCTTGAAAAGTTCACTCTTTAAAAACAACGGAGACGTATTTCCCCTTTTATGTAATCAAAACAGGCTGATTCCACAGCATGCTCCCTTCGGTTGCCGAGTTGCACTCGGCTTCATCGCTGGTGAAATGACAGAGTTGGACCAGAGTCTTCAATTTATGAAGATTGAAATCACACCAGGGGCTGATCAGCCTCATTCCATTTTAACGGGAGCATGATGATCCAACTCAAAACCTCCCAGTCACCCGATTTCAGGAGCACGCAGCATCTCTCAGATTCCTCTGCCTCCGAGTCTCCCCTCACAAGATGGTCGATGCACAGCTCTGACTGAGGATAGCGGAACACAACTGCTAATTTCCCACCATTTGGGCCTTGAACCCCAATATGCAGAGCGGCCTTCTGCGTGACACAGGAGCATCGCTGGCCGGACATTTTGACTCCTTACCCCTTTCAACCGTTATATACAGAGCACTTCACAGGAAACAGGTGCAAATTCTCCACTGGACCCATCTTCTTCTCTCGAAAGCTCAGTATCCATTTTCACTTGCATGAGCAAAAGCCATTTCCCTCTCCTCAGCCCAGGGGCACTAGAATTTTTTATTCTTTTTAAACGGAAGGCTGAGCTTCAGGGCCGGGAATATTTCAGCTGACCTCCTCAAGACACTGACAGCAGATCTGTTCTTTGCATCATTTTTTTTTTCCGGGCAGGAATGTTGCACCTGATGTCCCCTTGAAACTGAAACTGATTTTGTAATTTTAGCACTATTGATTTCAAGTGCCATTGCGACCAAATCACACAGAAATTAGTTAATTCATATTCTATAGAAAAAAATCATACACTAAGTAAAGAGCTACTGAGTCATTCAGAATGAGACATAAATTAAAGTGAAATTTGAAGCTTTACATACAATTAAACAAGACTCAGCCCATGAATAACACTGTCAGATGGTGATAATCAGCCTTGAATCACATGGGAGTACGAATCCGAACTTAAAGCAGTGAGAACTGGTTTTCAGTTAATTTACCTGGTAAATTAAACTTTTAAAATTTTAAATAAATGGCTTGTTCAACTTTCGAGAAATTCAAGTTCTAGTGAGTTTGAGATCCGAGGTACCACTGTATTTGGAATATTATGGCATAGGGGGTGATGTTCCTGAAGACATCATTCCTGAGGAATTATGTATCTAAAAATGATGTCATGCAGAAGGTGGATTAGAGTGGTCAGGTCATGAGATGTATCAAGATTCAATAGCTACTGAAATGTAATGATGGAATATTTTCTCAAAGAAACTTGTGCAGAAGCCATGCAAATATTTTTGTTTCTTATAAGGAAAAATAAATTTGTTGAAATCACCATGGACAGAGATCACACTAAACAACTAGAAAAAGAATAGGAAATGCAGTGGCTTAGAAGTGGAGCCACATAAAACACGCCTGAGATTTCTGGCAGAGATAAAAAAAAAAACCAAACCAACGTTTGGGAACAATCCATCCTTAAAACAAAACAGTGCAATTTCACTGCATTAAAGCTGGAAATTCATTTTATTTCGTCTAATGAGAAGACCTTTAGCTTTCCCACTTTTCACGCTGCAAATATGGATAGTTTTCAGAGACCACTCATTACGTACAGTATGAGTGAATAATTAAAACATTTAAAAATATGAGGCAGAATTCCATTAACACATTTTAGGCTGCAGAATTTTTTTTAGAGAATTCATCATGCTTAAAAGCAAGGCACAGTAGTCATCTTAACTGCTGACTACATACCACCACAGGCAATTAACCGGCTCACCAACAGAGAGCGAATAGCATACTCTGGCAATATCTTCATTGTGGCAGGGGGCTTTAATCAGACTGATCTCAGCACAGTGCTACAACATTTTCATCACAATGCTCCCTTCCCAACCAGATGGATAAACAGCTTACATACAGGAATATCTCAAAAACATGCAGCCAGCCCATCCCAAAAGGACCACTTCAAAAATCAATACTGTGGCAAGGTATCAAGTCCACCGTGAACTACAAGGGTAGCAGCATCAGCCACAGGCAATACCGCCCATAACAAATGAGCTTAACGATCTCCAGCAAACTGTGGACGAGCCAGCCATAAGCCCACACCACCCTCAAATGATCAGGTTCCGCCACTATACATCCCTGATGTCAGGTTAGTCATGTATAGGGTGAACATGAACAAAGGTACAGGACCAGATGGCATACCAGGGCATCCACATAAGGTTAGCAGTATCTGTAACCTCTCACTGTCCCAGACTCTAGTACCCACCTGTCTCCACCCCAACATCACCACCAATAACTACAGTACCAAAGTCCACAGCGAGATTCAATATTCAAGATCTTTTAATTGTCACATACATTGTTATACAAAGTACAACATGTAGTGAAAAGCATCCTGAAATCTAAATTACTTATGTCCTGTCTCAAAATAATAGTGTTTTAAATGTCCTAGCCTATATCAAGGCCAACATATCCCCCATTTTGAACAAATGGCAGTTTGCCAAAAGGGCAAAGAGATCAACTGAAGAGACCATCTCAGCTGTTCTCTATGCTGTTCAGATACCATCATAACACCTATGTCAGAAGTCTGTTTACTAATTTCAACTCATCATTTAATACCATGATTCCTAACAAGCTGGTCTCCAAACTCCAACACACAACTTTGTAATTGGATTTTCCAGTCAATGTCAAACTGTCTGAATGGGCCCCCGCTCCTCCTTCACTCAGCACAGAAGCTCTACAGAGCTGTGCAATAAGCCCACTGATCAAGGCGCTCATCACTACGACTGTCCCACCTCCGTCTCCAACACCAACATAATCACCACTACACTACTGTTATAAGGCTGATCGCCAACAACTACGAGTCAGCAGAGAGGAAGTGCTAAAACCAGCCAGCTGGTGCTCGACCAACTCCCGGGCCCTCAGCACCAAAAAAACAAATGATCTCATAACAGATTTTAGAAGATCCAAAGATGGGAAAACCTCCCTGTCCGCATAAATAGAGATGCAATATAGAGCTGCAAGTTCCTTAGTATTCACATCACTGAGGACCTCAGAGGGTCTGTCAATTATTCCTCGCTAGTCAAAGAGACACAGTATCACTGGTTTTTCAAAATGAGGTTCAAGAGCCAGACTGCTTCATGAACTTCTGGCAAAGTTCTACCAGTGTACGATGGAAGGTATCCCGACCTAATGTGCAACAGCGTGGTACACCTGTTGCTCTGCCTATGATCAGTAAGCACTGTAACAAGTGGCTGAGTCAGCTGAACAGATCATTGGCCTGCAACAGCAAGACACCACAGACATCTACGACAATCACTACCTCTGATGGGCCTTCAGCCCCATCACAATCCCAACTCACCCCAGCATTAAGCTTTTAACTTTGCCATCTGGTAAAAGATCTCATAATACCTTACTACTCAGCTAGACCCAGAAACAGCATTTTTCCCAGAAGAATTACCCAGCTAACAGGGAATATTCCCAGAACTTTAGCTAAAGATATTTATGGGTCCTTTTAAAGTTGGCAGCGAACATTCTCATTGTAACCTTAATAAATTATTCTTAATTGTAGTTAGAGCTGGACGATAAAATAATAAAAATAATTATTGCAGCATAATTTTCCTCAGTATCGATATGTGTGACGACTGGTGAGCGACGGACAAACAAGCATGGCAGGCAAAGGCAGGTTACAGGTAACCAAGGAGTTTAATCGAAGAAACACAGGGCGGGGTACTCACATACATGCACGAAAATGACTGATCTGGGGATAACTGACAGAGACACTGACTAAATACACAAGACAAGCTAAACGAGCAACAGGTGACTCCAATTAAGGCAAAACAGGAGGTAACAAGGTGGGTGTGGCACACAATTAGGATCGTTGGGAGCAGGACGTTACAATATGCCAGAAGCGTGATGAAAGTTCGATATTATTTAAACACAACATGCCACTAGTTGATTTATCAAACACAAAACAGAATGCAATAGGGCACATAGGCAAACAACAGACAAAACCATCAAAACAACAGGGCAACTCATCGGGAGAGCAAGCCCAAAGCAACCCATTCAATAAGAGCGATCCAGAAAATTCCAAACGGAAAACCGACAGTAAAATTCAGTCATGCGCTTTGTCTTGTCCTTAAATTTATGTTCTGCACTTGTGTAGTACTCAGTCAATACTTTGTTGCCCAGTACTACACATTTTGTCCAGTACTCTGTTATGCAACATCCTGACTTCAGCCTTCCTAGAATCTCGAATGTAACAACAGCATTTGTATTCAGGTACTGTGCTTCATTTCTTTAGCATATGTGTTTAATGGGTGCATCAATGGAAACTGCTACTCAGTTTCATTGTGCGAGTATCACCAGCTGCACAATGACAATAAAATTGTTGATCCTTGTGGCTGCTTCACAAACAAAATCAGTATTTTTCTGTTTTTTTCCCTCCATCCCCCATGTGCTGCCTTCGATGCCTATTGTCAGGGTTCGTCAGGGTGAGCGCTGGTAGGCGAGCAGGGAAGCAAGCGAATGGAGCCAATGTAGCAGTAAAATGGGGTTTATTACAGGGATCGGAGACAGACAGGGCAAGACAAGTACTCCACATGTAGCAGATTTCACCAACGGCACTAACGTCAATGACAGATCTGACGAGACTTACTCAGACACGGACTAAATACACAGGAGAAAGCGAAAGGAACAGGAAACAGGTGCTGACAATCAGGAATGAACACGAGGTAACGAGGAGGGCGTGGCACACACGAGGAGCGGTCGGAGCTGGGCGTGACACCTATCTATTGATATTTGCTACATGATTAGCAGCTATAGTTTTGGCATACAAATAAATTCTGCAGTCTATTTTTGTCTTTTAAGTAAAGCAACTCTTTGAATTACTGTGTTCAAACTAGCACAATTCACTATAAAATAGACGACAAAGCATCTTTTGCATTCACTTATGAACATCCATGCACACATGGTTCACCAGCTAAACACAAGTCAGTTGATCATGCAAATCCAACCTCAATCTCCAACAGACAGTCCTGGAGGGGGTCAATGTGTGACTCAGTAGGATAAGACTCTGTGATCAGAAGTCCATCAGCCTGAATCCATGGTCAGCAATGATTTTGTTTCCCTAACCGATTTATTTGAGGGACTGACACAGTGCTATCATGAATGACTAAGTATGTACAGAGACTTTTCCTGCACCATCTCAATTTAAAGGCAGAACTAACCACATGTGTGTAAAATGTAAACTTTCATTAAATATCTCTATACCTTTCCCCTGAGAAACAAAAATAAAACTCCTCCCTCGGGTTTGACCTCACCCCCAAAGAGTTAGTGTGTTGTATGGGTTTCCAGAAAAATATCCGTTTGGTATAACAGAACCGAGAGACACTCTTAATCTTTTCAACGGTTCTATCTGTTTCCAGTGTTGACGTAATTCACTGATCATCAACTGGCGGCCCGCGGGCCGAATCGGGCCCGCTGAGCCGTTCAATCCGCCCCGCAACTGGATTCCAAAATTGTGAGGATCAAAAAGAAAATAGTGGTCCACACTATTAAAGCAACTAAAAATAACTAAAAATAACAACAACTGAGTCTCTTGTCAGAATAACCACCATTTATGACTATACTATAAACATTAAACATAATGTTAAACCAAAATTAGATTTTTTATTAGATTTTCTTCTTGGGGGTCCGGCCCCCAAGGAGACTTTCTGGTAAAACTCTGGCCCTCTGACAAATATAGTTGATGACCCCTGACGTAATTTATTGGGAAGCCAAAATGTTCCCATACTACTGATTTAAGTGATGTGTGAGGATCCTTGAGTTCCCTAGCACTAGCTGTAACCAGTCCACAGTCACACGTAGCATAACGCTGTAGCTTTCCCAGTAACTTAGTTTTTTTTTTTTACAGGTAGCTATTTAGTGGGGTAAGACGCTACATTGTTAATAAATGTACTTACGACGTATCCGACATAGGACTGATTTACTTCACGATCATTCTGAGAGCGTGACTGCGCGGGCCGGCAGCGCGAGTTTCTCCGCAACACGCTTCTTCATTCATCTCGTGCTCAGGCTGCCCTTCGCCCCGTTAGCTCACAGTACAGTATACACTCGTATCTGTCTGTGTAACAATAATGAAGAAAGAAAATGGTGATGAAAAGGTTAAAAAACGCCCAACAATATGACTTAAAGATGATACAATTTTATTGTACAGAATATTGTACCTATGATTATTTTTGCATATAAAATAAAGGACCAACCAGTCAGTTTTATTTTTCTCCCTTTACAAAGACGGGTATTTTCAACTACCAGGTATTTCTGCTACGTGTTTTTTGCTTGAATCCTCTGGGGATGAATGAAGGGTTGAAAAATACTTCATGGCAAATAATATTTTAGACACTTTCATTTAAATGTATAGGAGCACTTTGGTTCTTGAACAGATAATCAAAATCTTTTTTTTATTATTATTATTGCAACCCTTCTAATTTCCAATTAAAAGTAGCTTCCCCATCACCAGGAATGCATGTACCATTACTGCCTTTGTCTTTAAATGTAGAGCTAAAATGCTCATCAGCAAAATCTAAAATAAGTTTTAAAATTGTGATATAGAATTGGTAAACATATATCGATATAAAATTGATCCTGGTGGTCAGTGCCAATTCTCACCCCTAGTCAGAAGACTCATACCTCCAAGGGAGCCAGAAAATAGCCAATCCTGTGTTCGGAATCCAAGCTTCCCATCAAGGTGAACAAGATGGGAACCGCGAAGAAAGAACCATTTAAATGTGTCTGTGCTCTTGCTTGTACAGATAGAAGATAAAGCAAATTTCATTTCATTTCTTTGGAGTAAGAATATGCTACCCTGGATGGTCGACATACAAACGCTTTGCTGTGCTACCTTGCTGAAGGCCTCCGTAACTCTGCAGGTTCACGTGCAGGTCCGAGCCTAACAGAAGTGAGGCTGCAGAGCTTGCCAGGGGCTCTGACACTGGATGTCTACACAGAGGCTTAGGTGATCTTTTTGCACAGTAACCACAGCAACGGACAACCAGTGACTCAGCAGTGAATCTGGAGGGGGGTGTGGGTATAGGGGGAGGTCGAGAGACCACGAAGCACCCCGTCAACCGCAGGCTGGAGCTGCTGTCCGGACCAGGGACAAAGAGGCTCTCCGTCCCCATTAGTGCATCAGAGTGTAGCCACTCCACCCTCAACATAAACGGGAAAATCGCAGGAGCCAAATTAGGCTGAATTCATTTCAATAGCCATTGTTAAACATTTCACTGCAATGATCCATTGAGACAGTTTTCCCCAAAAATTAGTGTTTGTGAATAAACTAATACTAGTTTGGAGCAGTGCTTCCCAACCTGGTCGTCAGGTACCCACAGCTGGTCCATGTTTCTACTCCCTCCCAGCTACCTGCCAGATATTCCACATTTTTGCTCCCAGCTAGATGGGACTGGATTGGAAAACACTGGTTTAGAGCATGACCACATACTTCAGGGAATTACTAGGGACCCGAGGCAAGAACTGATTGACATGGTGTACAGGTGTTGAAATTGCCATGTTTATATTCAGAATCCCAGGTATCCATCAAATCTCCTCCAACAATTGAGAAAATACACTGTCTGCTAATGAGATTAGCATAAGCATAACCGTCACCACCATCTAGGTTAGTGCAAAGAAGAACGTGTTAACTGTTAAAATCTTTTTAAAACAAACACAAATACAGAAATTAAAACATGTACAACTTTTAATCATACTGCTGTGGAATGGTAATAGATTATTTTTATATTAATTTACATTGTAAAATCATTATTTTCTTTACTACAATATGGATAATAACAGTCCTTGTCAAATCCAAGAAAAAACAAAACTCTGTTGCGAACTTGCTTATAAAGCAAACTATCCCACAACTGTGGATCGAGGCCTCTTCGGAACAAGTCCTTTTTAAAATTACAATCAGACAATGATAAAAAAGAAGGTTGAGGACTTCAGTGAATGCAGCTGAAGTGCATGTTGGTAAAACTCCCTTGTGGGCGATGTAACTTTGTCAGTAAACGATTAAGCAGCTGCACTGCTCACCCTGACACTTCCCCCATTTTCACACATATTTGCATTGCACATGCAGGCAGTCAAAGGCTACGAACGAGATCCATTCACCAAGTCTGCCAAGTCAAATTTGCGGGTAAGTCAGAAAAGTAATAACAATCTTCATAAGAGTAACAGTAATAATAAACATAACTACACACGGTGCTGCACTGCACCTGGAGCCGACGGACTGCTGGAGCCGAGCAATGTTTTCACGAGCGTCACAAAAGGAGTGCATGTGTTTGGTATTAAAGGCCATTGTATTTAACTCAAATATTTAACATCATAGGCTTATAGCAGTCCGTTCGTAGGTACAAGTTGTCCGTAGGTTGGATATTCTTAACTCAGAGACTGCCTGTTCTTACAACACCCTAGAGAGGGAACCAAAAACAAGTGAATGCAAAAATGTCAAGGGTGTACCCCAGCCTTATTCCATGTTTTGCGTGGGAGAGGACACAGGTGCCTCAATAACCGTGACCAGGAAAAATGGTTAGGAGATGGATGGATGGATGGATGGATGGATGGATGGATGGATGGATGGATGGATGGATGGATGGATGGATGGATGGATGGGCACGCTTACTTGCAAATTCATAATGAAAGTATCGATCTGTTCTTGACCACAATCACACATCTTCACAGTAATACCAAAGGAGCATTATCCACAAATGTCTTTCAAAGAAGCTGGTGTACCTCGCAGTGGGAGGCAGTGAGTAATGGATGACACAGGCAGTGGCGTGTATAACTGTAAATAATGACAGAAATGCCTGCTAGTCCGTCAAAGCAAGGACACGTTCAAACTGCCATGTCTGGAAAGCATCAGTTTGCTCTTGAAGTTTGAGGCCTCTGCTTTAGTCTTACCACAACATGAGTATTAAATTAGCCAGTGATAACTGTAGGCGGTATTATCCTCTGTGATATTTCCCTTGGTGGCATGGTGGTGCAGTGGTTAGCGCTGTTGCCTCACACCTCTGGGACCTGGGTTCGAGGCTCCACCTGGGTTACTTGTATGTGGAGTTTGCATGTTCTCCCTGTGCTGTCGTGGGGTTTCCTCCAGGTACTCCGGTTTCCCCCCACAGTCCAAAGA
>JAABNY020000019.1:3740486-3763402 GCA_015164015.2 Brevimyrus niger
TTTGCATGTGTGAGTGACTGGTGTGTGAGTGTGCCCTGCGATAGGCTGGCCCCCTGTCCAGAGTTGTTCCCTGCCTTGTGCCCGTTGCTTCCAGGATAGGCTCCGGACCCCCAGTGAGAGTAGGATAAATGGATGGATGGATGGATATTTCCCTGGCTAATTCACATACACACAGCCATCGCTGTTTCTGCTCAGCATGACGCATCACACCCCTTTGCTCACAACCAATAATGATCTTACTCCCCAAAGCACAAAGTAAAATGGTCTGTTCTTCCATGAGGGGAGCTGTAGGCATTTATCTAATAAAGTCCGTTTCCATATTTGCTAAAACACCCATCAGAAAAAAAGCGCCCTGAGAATCTCCATATTGCATCCATAAACGGTGGGAAAAAAGCACAGATTTACATGTCAATACTTTCCATATTCTGAGATCCTATGTTCTTCCCAAGATGAAAAAGAAAATAGAACAACTAAATGAAACCATATGAGCAACACACGTCTTGCAGGGATAAGCCATGCCGTCCTGCACTGTGCCATGAGGAGCCCCAAATATGAGGATTTGTGAGCCATGTCTTACTCGCACATGCTGGTTGCTCTCCTGCATAATACAGCCAAAGTTCCCAGCAGTGTGAGCCACGTTTTGCACCTTGGGGGAATCATCTGAGGCTTATCTCACAAGTTCCTGTGCCCCGGTCACCTCCGGGGTGTTAATGGACCCACAGATTTCCAATCCCTGACCTACCAAGGAGCCAACATCCAACTCATTTGGAAATATGCATGTCAATAAAGAGCACGCCATTTACCACCACTAGGACCCATAAAGCACCACAAAGCAAGGTGTGAAACATCTCAGGGCCGATAAACCGTATCAATAATCCCCGTCACCAGTTTGCTGTATCCATACAAATGAGGACATAGAAAATGTATCAGTTAACCAGAACGTATAGGGGTCAAATTGCTTGAAGTCACCTATGTAAAGAATTAATTCAAAAGCATCTCATCAGCAAACAGTAGGCCATTAAATTTTGTTGTTAGTGGGGCTGCTTGGACTCCTGCATTCATGTTCCTGTGTTGGTCGGCTCATGAACAAGCTGTTTCCGCCATCAGCGAAGACCCCAGCAGCGGACAGATCCATAGACCAGAAGCAGTCAGCCACACAGACATGTTCATTGGAAAGTGTTTATCTAAGGCAACACGTGATGCAAGGGTCTCAGATGAGGCACCCCCCAAATAACCCCATCCTGCTCAGTGACAATAAGCTCTGCAGAGACCCAGAAGATTAGTGACAGTCTCTAAGGATCGCTGGGATCCTTTAACTGAATACCAATCTAAAAACATGCATGCAAGACTCTGCAGAAACAACCGATTCGCGTTGTGTTAATTAAGACTTGAGGGAGCTACATATGCTACCCCCCCCGTGTCCGACGATCAGCATCTTCACAATACAAAATATATCACCCTATGGGGTTTATCAGTGGATATACAGTGGAAGAGCACATTCGACAAGTGGGAACCTCTGAGTCTACAGCGTGTGACAGTATCGCAAAACACAGCTGAATTAAAACAAGACTATCCTACACTTAACGACACGCTGAATGATAACACAAACAAAAAGCCGCAAGCTAGCAGGACAGAAACGGTCCCTAAACAGGAAAACCACGAGCATCAATGACCAATATAACGGAGAATGTACAATACATTACCTATAAAACGATAATTTGCGTTAAATAATGATCAATGCGATTTCAAAAATCCTTTGAAAACAAAGCGTTACAAAATCTGATCAATTGCAAGAAATTGTATGCAATTACAAATGCAATGAAATATGATTAAGAAACTTTAATCACTGAAAATAATAATAATAAGTTCTTATTTTTATAAGCTGTCACCGTTATTGAAGTTTGTCACCAAAATACAGTACAAGAGGTATCTTTATTAGTCTGCTGTCTAAATCAGTATCCAAATAAGACGTTACGACCGCAGTAATAAAAGCATTCGCAAGAACACGCCGTAATATTGCGCGTATCATTCAGTAAAATGCATCTGACACAGGCACAACTTACCCACTAACCGTGATATACAGGTACGTATTGCAAGCGGAGTATTTCACACTGCCAACAGGGTAAACCGTGTAATGAGTCGTGTATAAGCAAAGCAAGATCGCCGTGATGCCTTATATTGCAAAAGAAAAAGTGTAGTAAAAAGAAAAAACAACGCAGCCTACCTGTCATAACTCCATCGGCTATATGACATGTTCCTGTTGCCATTGACTCCATCCATCATGGTCAGCGGTGCCGTTTAGAGATGGAAACGGCGCCGCGATGCTCTGGTCCGACAGTCTGGGGCGAGCAGCTGCGAATCGCCTGCTCTGAAAAGCACAACCGGAAAGACGATCCGCTGCCGCTGAAGGCGAGTCTCAAAACGAGCTAAAATGATTTACTTAAGGGGGCTTCACAATGGGAGGGACGTACCATTTCTGAGACGCGGGGAAGTGAACTCGCAGAAGTTGTTCATAGCGCGGTAGTCTGGCCCAGCGATGTGACACCGGCTGATCGCGGCTTTCAAGGACTGCGTCACTTCCAATTTCCCTGGTAATTTATACCCCGATAACCTAACCGTATCAGCCAAAAAACGCCGTGACTTCCTGAAAGCATCTGCAATGCTTATCCCTATAACTCAGTTACATGTCTTGACATCTTCCCCACTTAATTGGTTATACCGACCCGAATATTTCACGTATTCTTTCAAAAGTATTTGCGCGGTCTTATGAAATGCTTATACCAAAAAGTTTATAAGTTGGTCTATTGATCTACAGGTGAGTAACAAATCTCCAGAATATCGAATATTCAGTATTTTTCTGATGTTTCAGTTTTAATTTTGTTATTTTTTTTAAATTGTTTTAAGATGAAAATCGTTGACTGAGATCAAATATTGTTCTACCCTTTCTCTATGTACAAGAAAGGTGTAGGAGCTGGACCTGTGCCCGAAGTTTGTTTAACAAGACATTAATTTACTTTTCACACAGTTTCCATTTTTACAAATAAATAATTTCAAAGGGGTTAATCCACCGTTTCTGTTTTTGTTACAATGAATAGTTCCAATCATATGTTGCCGATAACATCGATGCAAGATATTTCAGCTTTATAATTAAGTTCTCCCTAAAAGTATTTTCTACCTTTGTCTGATGGTTCTTTTTAGTAGGTATATAGACTTTACGGGTGAAAGACAGAGATGGATCGGCCAGCTGCCACAGACTATTTTCCCGGTATGTGGGCAATATTTGTCGTGCCCCACCCCCCTCGCCATTCGGCGAAATTTATGCAAGACATCTGATTGGTTGGACCCACCTCCTCTACAATCTGATTGGGTTTCTTTCCGAACCAATCATTTTTCGTTCTGCCCTCAGGACATTTTTCTGTAAGTGAAACTCCCGTGAGTATGCAGAGATGTTGTTTGCACCATGAAGAATAAAACAGTATCAGGGCTGTACCCTTTTTCTGACTGTGTATATTTTGGTTCCATAAGGATAATATTTATAATGAATAGCAACACTGCTAAGAAGATGAAGCAGATAACCCTTTTGCTACAGATGTTCACTGTCGTGCTTTCATTTCCTGCCTCTGCTCTGTATTAAGTGCATAGGCTTCTTCTGGAAACTCCACCCAAAGAACAAAAACATCCAGATAAACTAGTGTCTCTGAATCACCAAAGTGTGTCAGTATCTGTCCCTTGCAATGGACTGGCATCCCATCCAGGACATAACCCTTACTTTGAACCTTATGCTGCTTGGGAACAGCTCCAGCCCCCCCCCCCTCCCCCCCTTCCATAATCCTGACCAGCATAAATGATTGGAGGATGGATATGAATGTATTAGAATAAGTTGTTCCATAATAAAGGTGTTTTATGCATCTCCCAATCATACCGAGCCAGTCAGAGAACTGCTCGTTCACATCTACAGCTGTTGCCAAGGAGATAATGAAACTGACTCAAGAGGAAAGAAACTCCATTAGCTGCCTAGACTTTTAAATACAGTTTGGGAGCTTGAAATTAGGCAACAGTATTTATAGTGCAGGAAAATTGTTGGAAGCCATTAACCTCTGGTAGTTTTTGACCAGGATGGAAAGAGCGAAACAATGCATTTTATAGCCCAAAGATATCTGACAGAGACACACGTCCCAGCACATGTATTCATATGTGTGAATACCTTTACCTTTGCAACAGGTCAATCAGGAGAGATTGTGAAAATTTCTAGTGGGCCTCTTAATCGTTATGCTATTCACAAGCATATGGAAAGCCGTTTCAGCATTTATTGTGATATATCACAGATTCTGATATATCAAGCCCACTTTGTTGTACTAGTTCAGACTTAATCTGCGGACTCAGGCTTAATCTGATGTTAGAGAGGATCCTGTAGCCTTCAATCTGGCCAGCCGGAGTGGATCCCAATTACAGAGGATGTCTCTGCCCGGGAACATACCCATTAACGAGGTTCGCAAAAATCTCCAGCAGCTGGTCAAGAGGGTTACAGAGATGAGGCTCCGACCAATCTCGCTCGGAAGCAAACAAAGTCCAGAGCCGCCTGCCCTCCCTGACAGGGCCCAGCCTCCACTGATCACCACCATCCGGAGAAAAAACAAGCGAAAGGAGCAGAGACAGAAGGAACAGCTAGAGATCTTCCTGGGGGCCGCCACTCTCGCTGCGTCTCCCCCCACCGGATTCCAAGAAGAAGTTTCTCTGATCTGAAATCCAGCAGTATTCACCCCCGACATCACCACCGCTGAGCCCAGCAGGCAAGTACTTCCAACCCGCAATACTGCCACTGTACTGCCCGCTCAGGCAGCTCGTCCCTTCCTGGAAATAATCCCAGTTATTAAAGGGGCTAGGGCAATATTGAACGTTATACCATGGGTCCCTAAGGCCCTTCCGCCTATTGCGGAAGAGATACAATCCCAGAGGTTTCTGCCCCGTTCGAGGGTGCCGGCCTGCCTATAGTTCCTGACCAGCTTTTAGTTCTAGACCCACCTGTAGATCCAGTCCCATCAGATGTGCCGCCACTCTCAGAGACTCCTGCTGCGACACCACCTGGTTGGGGTTTAGTGCCGGGGGCTGACGCACTGCCCTCAATGCTGCCTGGCGTACCTGTTCTACCTGTGCCTGACTTGCCTGTCCTGTCGGCGCCTGTTCTGCCTGACCCATCTGTCCCACCAGCGTCTGTTCTGCCTGAGGTCGCGGCCCAGGTTTTGCCAACGCCCAATGTCCTGAGGCTCCTGCTGCGTTCGATGTCCTGCTCATCCTTGCTCCGTTCGTCTCTGTTCTGACCATCCTTGCTCTAGCCGTCCCTACTCCGCCCAAGGCCCCGGCCCAACCTTCGACTCCACCCATCCCTGAGGTCCCAGTTCCGCCTGTCACTGAGGCTCCATACCCTCCAGCACCTGGTCCAGCTCCCGCTACCCCAGTTCTTGTTCCCGATGAGGTCCAAGGCTACCTGACCCTTGAGCCTCCCCCCTGGCTGGAGGGAGAGGAGGAGCTCGAATAGGACCCCTCGGGGACCTCCCTATCTGCCCCAAAGGAATCCTTCAGGAGGACTCCTCCATCATCGTCCCTCGTCGGCTGCCTGCGGTCTTGCCTCCGAAACCTCGTTGTTCATCTGCAGGTCCCTCCATTACGGCTCATCAGTGAACGGTGCCTCTGCCTGCTTTGGCTGCACCATCGCCTGCTGCAGCATCTCCTCCCTCCTCACCTTCACCGTGGTCTCCTTCTGCTCCTTCCTCACCTCCGCAGGTGCCCCTTTGTTTTCCTCCTCGCCCCCTCCGTTGGTCCCTCCAGCTTCCTCCTCGGCCCCTTCATGGTCCCCTCCAGCTCCTGCCTCTCAGCCGCCCAGAGTCCCTCCAGCTTTGGCCTTTCACTCGCCTACGGCCCCTCCGGCTGCCATCCGTTGCCCACTGTGGCTACCTGAGGCTCCCCTTGACTTTTCCCATCTGGCCTCCCATGTTTGCTCCTCATTCCTCCTGTCTCGGTTCCTTATCCCCCTGTGGTTCCTCCGTTCACTACCGGTCCTTTTGTCCCTTCCATTGGTGTTTCCCCTGTGTCTCTCTTCTTCTGCCTGTCTACGTTTGTTCATCTTAGGTCAGGTGTTGTCTTGACTTTTGCCCTTGTGCTTGTTTTGTATTTCGGTTCTGTTCTCTGTGCCCAGGTGATGTTTTTGTCTTGCTTTTTCTGGTCCTGTTTACCCAGTCTCGTCCTGTCCGCTGCTCCCCTTGGGGCATACCCGGAGCGCGTGCCTTGGGGAAGGGGGTTCTGTCATGACCATTGTGCCCAGTCCTTGTGTGAATTCCCAGCGTACCAGCTATCTTGCATTGAGCTACCAACTCGCAATTTAAATTTTGACAAATCAAAATCCTTGTCCCGCCTGATTAATTTGCAGGTGGTCTACTAGTGGTACTAGTGCTAGTGCTACCACTAGTGATAATATGTGGCAGCTTACACGTTAATGCACTATACAAAAATAAATTTGATGTTGTTGTTGTTAACTAGTGAGTGCCAAAATGTCCACTAATGGCACTAGTAAAGGACAAAATGTCCACTGGACTAGTATAACTAGTAAGGGACAATTCTTCACTAGTGACACTGTCATTTCACCCTTACTAGTTATACTAGTAAGAGCCAAATTGTCCACTAGTTCTTCTTTTTGGCCTTACACGTTAACTAGTGACACACATTTGTCATACTCATAAACTACTAAGCTCAAAATGCAATACATTGAGATGCTGATTTAATAAATAATTTAAGTTGTTTCTTAATTTCATCCAGAGTTGTATGTAGGTTGCTTACAGGCATGTATATTAGTCCCATGATTATACTTTGGAGGCTTGAACTGTGGTGGGATATTATGAGTGTAACGCAAGATGTTTCATAAGTTCATAATAACATTTTAATAGTTTTCATAATGATCGATTGGCTCCAGTTATGTCCATTGAATCAATATTGCACTTATTTCTGATTAAGATTTAATTTTATTTCCAGATTCTATAAAAATCTAAAGTTTAGTAGAGGCACATGGCATCACTCTGTTTTGGTCCAGTTTGGTGTCTCAAATATGCAATGAAGCAGTTTTGTTTTAACCTACATGCACAATAGAATCTGATTTCTCATCTTTGTGTTTCATCATTAAAAAGAAGAAAAAAAAATTAAGATTAAAAAAAGTGTATTTGCACAAACATTAAAATTATTTAATACGTGTTTGGTTCATTTTCATGCTGTATTCTCCATGGATTGTAAGCTAGGAGCAGGCAGCTAATGACAGTAAAAGCTCACCAGGCTTTATAGGGTTACATTTTGGCTGGGTGGAGCTTTTGCTGGGGAACCAATAGGAAGCTTCAATGTTTGCCCCTTTCCTGCCTCCTGATTAGAATTTTGTGCAACTAGTACCACCACCCTTCACTAGTACTAGTAGTAAACACTTTTACCCCCACTAGTGTAACTAGTAGGGCAAAAGACACTTCAACTAGTTATCTAGTGGTCATTTTGTTCTTCACTAGTGTAACTAGTAAGGGCAAATAGACTCTCACTAGTGTCACTAGTGGACAATTACCCCTTACTAGTCACACTAACATACAATGAAATTTAGTTTGAAAGAAACCGTTAAACTTAGCTCAAAATGGCACAAATATGAAAGATAAAAATAAGGATATGCAAGTTAAATCAGCCGGTAAAATATGAATAGCAACACATAATTTAGTGATTATGAGTCCATATCATTCACATCATTGCACATCAAAACATTACATTTTGAAAGACAGTTGTACATCAGTCAGTAATAAAAAGTATGTCAGTGCTTATAGGGCTGATCTTTAGCATAAAACTCCCAGGCCGATAATGAATCACGTTCTGTGTCTCTGCTTCGCAAGGTTACAGAGAGCAAACCAGGAAATCCAGTGCACAAAGCAGGGCATCGGGATCTCAGTTCAGTCTAAGCCTGGATCCAACTTCCTTTCCCTATCGTCCAAACTTGTTTATTAATCGTCACTTTATTAATCCCTGTGGGTTAGGTTATTATTAATATTAGGTTCAACTGTTGAAATTGGTATTTCTGCCTCCATGATACAAATCATTAGGTGGACAAGAAACCTTCTTTTTGTGCTTATTTTGTCCTACAGTATTGACAATGAAGGCTAGAGCATGGAATGCTTCCCTTCAGTCAGGCCTCGAGCCAGCATGTCCTGAGGGTATGCCTGTCTGCCACTGGCTCCAGCTTCCTTATTTCCAGGGAGGAATTTTTGCTACCTTGAGGGGGGGGGGTATCCAAGAGGCTGCAAAGGTGCATGAGGACGTCTGGTGTAGAAATCAATGATGATTAAGCAGCGAAAGCTTGCAGGAGGCAGTAAGAGAGCGGAGGAAGTCTTCCGAGGCTGCATAGAGTCTCGACTCCGCTCTCGGGCTCCAGCAAGGACATTTAAGATCATTACGGAGCTGTGTTTTCCGACCTCAGGAGGATCATTTAGCTGTATGTTGCCAGCTAATCATTTTCTCTCTTAGATTCCTTGAGGAAAAACTACTTGTCTCTCCCCTGCCTCAGCCTCACAGACTCAGACAAATCACATTCCTCCACAATGTTATTCCCCCGCGAAACACAGATGCAGCTGGGGCTGCACAAGACGTCGGCTGCCACAGCCGGGACGAATGCGGAGCAGCAGGGGTGAGCGCGTCTTATCCTTCATCTTCCTCGGCGAGCTGTGGCGGTTGGGGTAGAGCAGCACGCCGCTGCACCAGCAGCCGGTCATGGCCTCTTCTCCGCCGCGTGACGCCTCCAGCCAGCCCATCACAGCGGATCCTATTTAAATGCAGCTCCCCCGCCAGTTTCCCCTCTCGCCATTAGTATTCCTGTCCCTTCCACTGACACAAAAAAGAGACACAGCATAGAGGAAGTGGCACGCCCTCTTCCTTTAGTCCATTAACAACTTTAGATGCATGAAATGAATTGAGATCAGAATGGCAGCTGACCACACTAATGTACATCAAAACTACTAGGTCATGTATTAGAATTACTTACAGTATTCCGCTTTTCAAATACAATTAATACAACAGTACAATTATTATATTATACTATAGCTAGAGAACTTTGCCCAAAGTTACCGCTCTTTGGGGAGGAAGAATTGACTCATCAGGCACTCACACTGAGCTCCTGCTCTTAACGTACCAATCTTTTAATTAATGGAGTCACGACCTGCATTCTGCCAGCGAGAAACTCATCAAAACAGAGCTCTCTCCCTTCACTGCCTCGACCCATCCAGCTAGGTCCCCCTAGTGGGGCATTTAAGCTAACAGGGCCAGGCTGGGTGTCGTTAATGAGGATACCTGAAGGTGCATCGTCTGAACTCAGCCCTAAGTTGTTACACTGGCTCACTTCAGCTGGCAACAGCAATGAAATACATTCTTGCCAGTTAAAAAAAAAAAAAAAAAAACGAAACCAACAGAATCTACACAAACTAATGGAATATACTAAAATGAGCTCTGTATCTTCCAGTCAGTGAATAGCTTTGCGCTGGTGACACGATGACACTGACCCTCGTTTGTACCCGCAGCGTGTTTTTTCAGCTCACTGTCATCAACTGGCTCCGAGTCACGCTGATCCTGGTACATGAAAGGGACGCCGTGACGAGCAGCTTCCCGCTGCCACTCTGGAGCTACCAGCCCAATGAGGTCACAGTAATTGCTGCTCTCTGAGGCACTGGGCTTAGATTCACCGCTGCCAGTGAAGCTGATTGACATACCGGCACGTGTTTCATCTTCACCGGGGGGGTGAGGGCGGCGGTTTCATGCGCATTTTTCTGCCATTCCTACAAGGACTGGGTGTTCATGGCTGAAATGGCACAAAAAATTAAATAAAAAATGACAAAACGCTTTTTCAGCATCAGTACAGTTAGGGAACAGTGATCCGAAGCAGGAAACTGAATCGCTGCACAAAATGATGTCAGTGTGCTTCAGAGCCGGGGTGTGTTTACACATATGCCTGTGTTAATGGTGGGGGTGGTTTCTTTGTTACTGGGTTCCAGATAGACCTTGCTGGGAAGAAAAGATTCTGCAGGAAGACAGATCTCTGTTTCGCAGATTGCGGGAGACAGTGCAGGCCACTGATTGGATGGAGATGCGTAATGAAGATTGTGGGAATCGAAGGGAGTCACTCCACATCCTCGGGGGCTTTGTAAATTGCACTGGTAGTTTCTGGTAGTTTCTGGGAGCTCTCCTCTGCTGTGTGTGCATGCATCACATTCGATGGAAATTCAGAACACTTACAAATACTACAGACAGAGGCGGAGTCTGGTAAGTGATGTGCAGGTGTGACTATCTGACCATCAGGGATTCCGGCTCCTGTGGTCCCCCCCCCTGATCTCACTATCAGAGGTGCTTTCCAGCCACGTCTCTCAAGCTGGGGGACTGATCATGAACCCCCCCCCCCCACACACACACACACACACTCACACACTGACGGCAATTAAACGTGGGGCTGAAGAGCAAAGAGAATCCACTGGCTGCCTTTCTAACCTGCCCCAGGATTCCATGCATTATTGATTCCACATTTAATAGGAAAACAAGTCCATCTCCTGAGTGTCCCAACTGTGACCCTTTTCCATAGGTAAATGGCAAGCAGAGTGAAATGAATGAGATGTTTCATTTCCTCTTTGCCAACCTTTGATAACAATTCCGTCATGAGGGAGACGGTGCTTTTATTTGTATCACAGCTACCATTCATACTCCAGCTCGCAAATAAGTTGCTACGTTTGTTTGATGTGCTTTAAAGTGAACATAAAGGGAAGACTCTGCCTAATAATAATTTATTTATTTTTTTATTATAATTTATTATTAATAATAATAATTATTTATTTATTTGGCTTAATCCCCCCCCCCCCATAAATTGACTACTGCCTTTATATTATTATTAAGCTGTCTCCCTCAATATCAGAATCGCTCCTGCACAAATATTTTCCACATACTGATTTTAACTAAAAGTTGAATAAGATTAAACAGCCCAAATGAAGCATGAATGTCTTTTTTCTCTAAAGCTTACGCAACGCGGGCCACTAAACACGACTTAAAACTCCCATGCGAACAGGGAGCTGCTGAATGCAAGAACTGAACAAACAGTAAAGCCCTCCGGTGTCATGGAACTGTTTACAGAGACATATCAGGGGTTTATAAAGCGACATTTACAGACCTCTCTGCCTTCAACCATCAACATGCAGCAAGTGGGTTGTGTACCGCTGTGGATATTGTGGGCCGGGGGGGTTGCTCCTCGTGTGTGTGTTTGTGTGCAGGGGGGGCCTTCCACCAAACCCTCATTCTCTGAGATCTACAGATAGGTGTGTTTTCTTTGTCTCTAGCAGCCTGGGCTGTGGTTTTAACACAAGCCTCGTATCTCTTTGCTATTCTGCTGCCCCAGCTTCCAGACCTGGGCTTGTTTTTCTTTTTCTTGCCCTCTCTGTATGCGTCTCAATTTCCCCTATTAGCTATTATGCAGCGGTGAACCTATTCTCACCCCACTTGTAACCTCTGGAAAATAAACCCTAATGAACTAATGAACTGACACTGTCTGTCCAAACTGCTCGTGGGAGAAGCAAGACATTTGATTGGTCATTTAGCTTGGACCCACCTCTACAATGTGATTGCTTATCTCTCTGAACCAATCACTCTTCATTTTGCCCTGAGAACATTTTTGTGTAGGTGAAACTCATGAGTGTCCAAACCCCAGTGCTTTGTTTCCATCCTGATGTATAAATCAGTGTGTATAGGCAGGTTTTTAATGAAAGCCATTCAGGCTTAAATAGGATGACATGGTGACTCAGTGGGCAACTCTGTCACCTCAGGCGACGTCTTGCCTCCGCTCTGTGATCCGAAGTCTGCATGTTCTCCCCATGGCGTGTCAGTTTCCTCCAGTAGTCCACATACACTCATTTCAGTGAGTTGGAATTGTCTGTAACTGTTTAATTCTGTGTCCCGTGTGCTGCTGGAAAATGCTCCAGCCCTCAGCTCAGTACTGGATAAACATTTGGAAGATGACGGATGGATATACACACAAAAGGGCAAAAATGTAATTAATTGTTGCAACAGAGATAAATTGCACTGCCCACGTTGAGTTCTAGTTAAATCATTATGGCCAATACTAAAATATTTAAAGGGCAACCTATACATTAACGTGATATTCATCCACAAACATCTTTTCTAACAGTTTCTGGTATAATGAGGTTTTTCCTTTCAGTGTAATTAATGTGCAAAGCCTGTATAACTGGGAAGTACATAGCCCTGCATGTTTATTTTGGGCTATGACGCAGATAGCCCAACAGCTTCATAAACAGGGCTTTTACCAGCAATGAGCCATTCCAGCATAGGTTCAAATATTATTTTAAGTGAAATAACCAATATTGAGAATTAGGTATATACTGATGATCAATCTTGCTGTGAACATTTGATACTTAGAATGGCCACATGGTTTTCATGGCTACCCACTACTTGGGTTGAAGCGGGAGATTTCGGAAAATGGGATTAAATGGCCCGGGCTCTCAGCATATTATGAACCACACCACATGCGTGGCAAAGAGTATGAACAAACACACTCATTCTCCTCTCAAGCCAAGGCCTCTGAGACTACTGGCATCAAACTACTGACAGCTCCAGTAGTCCCGACATGTCATGGAAAACAGACAGTTCTCCTCTGGGATGCTGCTCAAGACATGCTAGTCCAAGAGAGATATTTTGATCTGAGCAAACAGAAAGATCCACTGGGGTTTTCTAAGTTTAGAACTCAGAAAATGTTTATTATTTCACTAACATCTCCCACAAACATTTAACCTCACATCACATCACAATACAGACGTAGATTCAAATAAGACCCTGGCGTTTGGTATTAAAGAGGGCAGTGCACCACATATAGCCATCCATTTATTTTTATGTATCCATCTGTCACTTTCACACACCATCCCCTAACTCAGGTCTATTCAAATCACGGTCCTCCGGTTCTGAACACTGATGGTTTTCCAGCCTTCCGTTACCTATGAGCTGGGTGTGAAGCCTCTGACCAATCAGAATCAGTAATCATTAAGCCAACTACCTGGAAGAACTGAAAACAAGGCGCGGATTTGGAATCGAGGATCAGACTTGAACAGCCCTGACCTAGACGGTCACACACTGGTGGAAATGAAATCACTGGGTCACCCAGATGGCCTGCCATCATGTGAGGACATGATGTAAGCCCCAGACATGACAACAAGCCTGCATCACCAATGGCACCAAGGGAACCAGAGGCGGTCCAGAAAAGAAGAAAAAATAAACCGGGAAGGTGAGAAAGAGCATCATCTGTGCAGTGTCACATGGGAGGAATCTTTTCCAAGCTGACAAAGATATTAACTACCGGAACAGCTAAAATGCCGATTACAGAAGGAAACACACATAGGCGTACAAAAAACTTTAATCAGTGAAGTTTTAATTGACTTAGTCATGTAATTTTATTATAGCACTGGAAACTATAAGGGAAGGAAGAGTCCCCCCACGAGAAAACACCATACGTACTGGAGGTACATTAATTCTGTAAAAAAAGGGGACAGCATGCACTATTTTGTTGATGGGGGAACAAGTGTGCCCATCACCCAAACACAGCCTACGGAACACTTAGCCGGTGTCCATTCACAGTCCAATCAGGCAGGACAAGCCATACGATCAACGGTCCCCTTGGGAAGATATCAGCAAGGGACAGGGACCCACAGCTATTCTCCGACACACCAGTGGATGTGGTCTCCAGCTTCAAACCACTAGGGGCAGTATACATCACAGCTTCACAAAATGGGCCTGCAATCATTTTTAGTCAAAGCAGTTTTAAATACTCTTTTGTACATATACACAGTTTTGCCTTGAAAGTGTATTTGATTACAAACATATAAAAATACTTGTTAACTAGTCTGATAAGAAAATAATGTATAAAAGTATATAGCAAACACAAACATTCAATTATCATTCAACATTTTCTTTATATATTACACAATGGTCAAATGCACCATTACATAAGGTCCTCTTTATGGTTTAATACTTCAGACGAAGACTAAACCAATGGTGAAACCTAGCCAAAAAAAAGCACGGTGAAAACAGGCCCACAGACACAAAGGCCCACAGACACAAAGGCCCACAGACACAAAGTGTGGACACCACAAATGAGCCCAAAACAATAAGGATCTTCTTTTGGCCTAAATAAAATCCTCTCGGACCGGAGAAAAGGGAAACAATCCCAACTGAACTAGGTATGACATGGAGGTACCTAAACATCCTGGGTTTTTCTGAAACGGAGGTGGGTTTTAGCTATGCTGAATCCCTCCATGGATACCAAACCAACATGGCTGCCTTTAAAGTTTCTAAAAGTAAATAGATGTGTTCTCCTAATTATGCTTCTCAGCAGTTGTGTTTGTTTCGGCATAAATACTCAGCTTCTACCTTAAACAGTAGTTTAAGTATAAATAGTAAGTAGAACCTTCTACAGAGAAAATAGAATTAAGAAATACAGGATCAACTCCGGATGTCAGTCATTACAACAAACGAATAAAATGGGTAATATCCGTCATTCGAGATGCGGAGTAGCAGAAGGTCGGGAGTCTCCGCCTCTTGGTCGCGTCTTGGTAACGAGGTTAGAGTGACTCTGCTTGCAGGTAAAACACACAAACACTGTGGACTTCACGGCTCATGGTGTAGGACCAGCGGGGTCTGGCCATGTGGCTGTGGCTGAGTCAGTGTCAGAGTCAGTTCACGTAAATCACAAGGGATCTATACTTATGTACAGTAGTCGAGTAACACGCGAACTCACACGTGAAAACGTCGTGACACACACGTCTGATTAGCACACCTCACTGCAGACGGTAGCTGTAAGTTACCTTCAGCTAAAAACAATTCTTTTTAAATCAACATCCCAGATATCTAGTCACATTGTTGTCAGTCATTGTGTTGAAAATTACAAACATGCCGCCAGGGTAGAAAAACTTGAAGCTGTATAGCAGTTTTAAAAAGCAGCGATTAGTGTCGTGAGGTCTCTGTGCCCACCGGTAGGCGGGCGGTTGGGTGCCCGCCCCCCTCCCCCCGCCCATTCATGCTCGCCGATTTGTTTCTTGGAGGGCGGGGGTCCCGAGTTAAGGCCGTCATGGGAGCCTCGAGCGCGGGTGCCAGAGCGCAGCGAGGATCCATGTGGGAAGTGACGTCAGAAGGGAAGTGGGAACGAGGCGTGGCGGAGACAGCAAAAGAGTGAGGTGTGGATGTTCAGAGGATGTGGGCGGGGCAGGGGGTGTGGGCGGGGCAGGGGATGTGGGCGGGGCAGGGGATGTGTCCAGTCAGACAATCACGCAGTGGCAGCCGCTGTTGTCCTTCTCTTTGCGGGTGGGTTCTGGCGAAGGTGGGCATTCCTGTTCCTGGAACTTCCTGTGTTGAGAGAGGATGGCAAGTATGACAAACGTTTTGTTTATGGTGTTTTACTCTGTATGCACTGGGCATGGCTCCTCAATCCCCAGGCCGACGACACAGAGCTCGAAGCAGCCTGAGGAGCAGTTCCCCAGAAACTCACTCACCTTATTACTCTAACAAGCTCATGAAAAGCTTGGTCCACGTTCATTCGGATCTTAGCAGAAGCCTCCATATACGTGACTTTGAGCTGCCGGGCCAGTTGCTGACCTTCCTCCTGAGTCACCTGAGAATGAAACACTTGACATTATGCTTACTGTGTTTAACCTGGAACACGAAGGGAAGGCATTCTGTTTAACAGAGTCGGTGATTAATTCCCTCTTCCGGCACGGGTAGAATATTTCACTTCAGAGTCTTTACTCCAGAACATTTTGAGCCAATGCAACATATGTGAAAACTGGCTAAAGTTTGTCAAATGGAACCAGAAATCATGCCTACCTGTACTACCTGAATATCCCGGGTGAGGTAAAGATTTATTAAGCAAGAGCACAAAACATTAACAAAAGAAAACAAAGTAATGTAGTTACAAAATCATTAACAATCAAATATTAATAGCTTTTTACTTTCATTTTTTCCCCATTACTTTTATTGTTATTTTATTGGCATCTGGAGCGCGACACGTCTTGTTTCAACTATGTTTGGGTAGTTGTGGGTTTCCCCGCCTTTCCCATCCTGCCTGCATGTAAGGAGGGACTTCAAGACGCTAACAAAGCCCAGCATCTCAGTGCGGGGCTCCGTCAGCCATCGGAGGCAGGCGGCCGGGGTCTGCAGAGCCGCTGACCTTTCAAGCTCTAACACGCTGAACCGAACAATTCGATTTCTATTAATGTATCTGGAGGCACCTGAAGGTGTAAACGTCCATCTAACCTTGGTTAAAGGGATTTAAAAAACCCTTTGAAGCCTTTGAAAGTGATTTTCAGAAGCCTTCTCAAAGCACAGCAAACAAAACTTGACATTGCTGCTTTTAATCTGTCCATCCATCCAACCATCACTACTTCTCCATTACAGGATAGGATCACAGTGATCCAGTAGCCTATCCCCAGAGGCACCTTAAACGGAACACCAGTCCGTCACCCATTACCATGCTTAATACTGCATGTGTACATTTAGTTGCTTACAGTCCACTTTAATGTAAAGTCACATCTGCCAATTTTCTCTGCTACATATTTCCATTGAGCATAAGTGCTTAAAACCCCCATACAGCACTACCACATTGCTTCTCAGACCTTGGATCAGCAGACATATTTATACACTTTCTTTCCACAAGATGGCAGTGCAGTGTCACCCTCTGGCCCCATTGAAGCATGGTTGCCATAGCAAACAGGAACGTTTCCTTTTCTCCATTCCTCTGGGGACCAGTTCTTACTTCCGCAGTTTTTCCTTTAACGATTTTCTAATCTAACAATTTCCATCTGTGCTTAGGGTACCAGAACAAACTCGCTAAACTCATCAGCTCTTACAGATAGGGGTGCTTTAATGTATTCCCCTTACTTTCAGGTAAATGCAAAAATAGGAGTAATTTTTGTTAACTAGTGCCAGGTTTACATTTTCAGGACAATCCCAGGAAACCCCTTTGAAATCCAGTTCATGAGCAGAAGTGCATTGGTCTGCAGTTTTAGACCTCCAAATCCGTCTCTACGGATACGTGTCCATGCCAGCCGTGAGAGCGAACCCCCCCCCCCAGAGAAGCACGCCACACCACTCACCTGCCTCTGCAGCTCCAGATCGGCCTTATTGCCCACGAGGATCATGGGAAACTCGTCGCGGTCTTTTACTCTAAGGATCTGCCTCTGGAATTTATAAATTTCCTCGAAGCTGTGGAGCAACAGAAAACGGTGCCCCGTGGGTTAGCGTGAAACGGAAACTGCGGCACTCACTCACACGCTTGTTCCGAGGCGGTTTTCCCTCCTTTTCTTTGAGTCGTTACATGGGGAATGCTGGGTAAACACCGGCATACCGTTGCGACCCACGCTCGCAGGTGGGCGAGGAAAGCCACGTTATCGTCCGACGGACCCCTATGAAAGTCACTTCCTGCTCAATGAGGGCTGTTTAAACATCAAAGCTCAGCTTCTACCCAGCAGCAGGGTAAACACAATGTTCCGGTCAACACAGCAATGAAATCCTGCACAATAGCCGAGCAGAGGACCTGAACGGCGAGTAACATAAACTGAGGAAGGGACGCCTGTTTATGGTGGTTCGGTGGGGTTGGGGGTTGGGACCAGTCCTGGGACCAGCTGTCTAAAGGGCAGCTCAGCAGCTTTGGTCCTTTTTATGTATGTCACTCATTGTCACAGTTTTCATAACTTACATGGTGTTTAGGACGGCATGTCCCACAGAGGGGGCATACAAAGCTCAACAGGATCTCAATTTTTTTTTGTTGTTTTTTACATTAACGGTGGCTGACCTTCATCTGAGGAGGGGGGGCAGGGGGGTTGACTGCCAGTTCAGTCATGGTGCCAACCCTGGTTGGGGTGGGTGTCTGCTGCACCCCTGTTTATACAAACAACTAAGGTGGGGAAGGGTGCTGTGTGAACGGAAGGCAGAGATGGGTTGAGATACGTCTGGAGCAGGAGTGAGGGGGTTACAATTAAGGAGAGGGGCAAGGGGCCAGAGAGGGCAAAATGGAAGCAGCCAGACCGGGAGAGGGGTGTTTGGTCAGGGCGGGTGGGGTCACTCACCTTCCCCTGTCTGTGACGGAGAACACCAGCAGGAAGCCCTCCCCCGTCCGCATGTACTGCTCCCTCATGGCTCCGAACTCTTCCTGCCCTGCTGTGTCCAGGACTGACAAGGAAACACAGGGCAGCCATGCCGGTCACTGCCAGAGCAAAGACAGCCCGCGGCATTCTGGGTAGCTGCAACAACATGCAACTGGGTCTAATTACAGCCCCGAAAACTATGGGGGATTCTTTCAAAAAAGACGAAAAATATTAAGCGGATGGGTGCCATTAATTAAGCTTTTCGGCCAACATCCAATAGAACAGAATATAATAGTGACACTTTATTAATCCCCTTGGGGAAATTCTCTTTCTCTCTGCCCCATCTTGCTCTCCATGAGACACACAGACATAAATACAGGTGAGAGCAAGCTTGGGGGTAACAGCATAGGGTCAGCTAGCCTCCGGAACTGGGGGTTATTGGGTTAACTGTGGTTTATTAACCATCGTAATATAAATTATACATCTGTTACTGATCGCGGTGTGAGTCAATTAGCCGGCGAATCAGAGAGAGGCAGTACTCCTTTAATGTGTGAAGGGGCGGGGATTAAACAGTAGAGCTACTGCCCACCTAAGAGCCCATGTTCCTGTGAGTGTGTCATGTGATCCGGCCACACCCCCTCAGGTCACAGTCGATTCACTTACTGTCCAGGCGGGCCGCTCTCTCGTCAATCACGCACTGCTTGGTGTAGGAGTCTTCGATCGTCGGGTCGTAATCAGTGACGAAGTAGGACTGTAAGGAAATGAGAATACTGCTGTCAGCACAGAGTCCTCAGAAGGCATCACCAGCGGCCCCGGGGGGCTTCTGTAACGTGAACTTCAAACCTTAAGGAAAATGAACACTATGATGGATTAGTTCTCGATTTCTTTCAAAACTGCAGCTTAGTCAGGTAGAAGGAAGTGAGCAAGAATAAGTGGGTTTGTTTTGGAGGGGGCCACACATGCACCAAGCACTTCCGTCCACGGGGACAATAACAAGGTCGAGTCATACAGTATGTTTGCTGTCTAAACAACACACACACGCGCTCAAACTCCGCTAATTAGTCGCAGACCTTGGCCGACAGCTGGATGGAAAGATTCCCTGGAAACATCCAAGCTCAGCAGCCGGCTGAGTTCATGGGAGACATTCCATCGATGCATTTCTCACATTTTTTGCATGGTTTCTAGACCTTTCCCAGTCTGCTGGCTGCTGCTGGTGACGTGCGAGTGTTATTTACAGAGCCAGTGGTTTACCAGAGACATGCTACCATGCTTGAGAATAGCCATCCCTGCTCGGCAAGCGTTTCTCAATAACACTGCAATGAGCTTGTCTGCGGTGATCATGGTAACACAAATGACCACATTGCATTTCGGTGACATGTGTCCTAACTCTCACACCACGTTTCACTGTATTATTTTGGTTTGAAACAGAGAGTTGATGTGTCATTTGATGGGGAGGGGGGAGGCCAAACCTTTTTAAAGCATTGGTCTCAGAGCCATGTGCCGTGTCAGACCTACTCTGACTCAGACCGACAGGGCAAATCTGTCCACCTCCTCACATCTGTATGCAATACATGCAAGTCTGCATCACCCAGACTGGCCACTCTGATGTATTATTCAGCAGCAGACCCAGGAAGGGTGTGCATGTCTGTGTGTGTGTGTGTGTGTGCAACTAGAGACCTCAAATACAGACTTCCTAAATATAATCATAAATCAAGCAAGACACAAGTTAAGCCAGCATATACAGATCACTATGTTGGATTGCAAAAAGAGTATCAAACCAGTGTGAGTTCTCAGTGTGCTGCGTTAGTCCTTCCAGGCAGGAGTGTGCCGGAGTAAATTAGGCTGGCACCCAATCCCATCCCAGGGCACAAACACCACCCCCAGCTTCCTCCCATTTCATGCCGCGGTGCAGTCTAGGAAACGGATGCGAACCAATGGGGGCCCATTCACGGTGTATGCACAAAACCTCTGTCAGGAGGTGCATTAACAACAGGCAGTCTGGGGGGAGGGCTTCACTACTTCCTGAATCTGTTGAGGTTATAAAATGAAAGGGGGGAGGGAGGTGAAGGGGTCACAAATGCAAAAATGCAGCTCTGTGAAAATCATCCCTGCACTTTCTAAGAAAAATCTACAGCTGACAGTCTCCACAAAACTTCATTTGCCTGTGAAAATATGTGTATACCTTTGGTGTAAATTCATTGCAGCCCTAGAGGGGGAGATGCTGTCCCTAATTAAATACCTGAATCAATTACCTGCTTGATTAGCTGCATGGCTCATACTGACATCCATCGCAGGAGCACAGCCGAGCAGCGGATATCCCACTTTGTGGCAACGTTTTCTTTCCTAAAATGGGGCTGTTGCATGAACTGTGCTTCATTTTTAGAGCATGTAACATGAGCTGCTTTGCGCATGTGTGTATGTCTGCACGTGTCTGCATTACTGAGAAACAGGGTCCTCATCAAGCCCACAGATGGCTTCTGGGTAATGACATCACAAACGGATCTCAGCCATGGCATCAGCTGTAACCAGGGCCCCCTCACCCCCCAAAGCACCTGCTCCCCACTCTCACCCACCCCCCACCCTTTCTGTTTCGATGATCCACGGCTGCCCCGCCACCCTCACACCAAAACCTGGGTTTGAACCAACATCCCGCGAGCGCATTAACCGTTCCAAGCCACCGCCGCAGATCGGTGGCGGCATGCGACGGTGCCGCGCTCTGCCGTGAAGTGAGAGCGAAGGATGCGTGTGGGCGGCCGGCACGCTCGTCATGCTCGGTGCTGACTTCCTCACGACGTGAACGCTGCCGGTATATGGTGGCATGACGTCAGAGGCGCTACATGCTGTATGCATTGTGGAAGATCTTGTCTAACAATAAAATCTGTGCCTGGAAAACATGCATAGCTGCACAACTAGCGGTTGAATAAGCTCCTCTGGTGGGGTGGGGGGGGGGGGGATTGTAAGTTTCTAAGAAATGTCCTCACCATTAATCATATGACCTTGCCATACATTAATTACCCAGGAGTGCAAAATAAACAGATACCCTGAGCTTCAACGATGCTTTAACAATCTGCTGCTTACTCCTGCAGGCATGGCCGCCATGTCGCCTGAATCCGAGGCGATCCGACGGCCCTCGCCGAGAGAATCACACATCCAAGGAAAAAGACAATATCCACACAATGATCAGTTCAGCTAGTCCCTGCAAAAGAAGCTTTGGGATTCTGCCAACTTACCGAGTCATATGACAGGTGCGCAGTGCTTTCAGATGGCCTTCCTGTCATGACATCAAAGAGGAAACACTGACTCAGATATGACCTGCCCCCCCCCCCATACACACACACCATAACACTAGATATCAGTAGACTAAAACAACAGTGAAACTTTTCCCTAATGCGTCACACTGACACGGTGTGAGACTACATCTCAAATCAAGACAGCTAACAAAGCCACATTCCATGGTGGTCAACATTTCTGCTGGAACGTTTTCCCATTTCCGGAAGAGACGGGGGCGGGCTGGGGATAAGCCAGGGGTGAGCTGCGGATGGATGTCATGCAAACGTAAACACTGACATTCAAGGAGCCGGGCTGTCCAGCTCTTTGGACTGTAGTCTAGGTTTCTGGGGCCAAAGCTAAAGAGACCAGCATCACTGACAAGCTGCTGAGAATGAGGGACAGACCGAGCCAATCAAGCTGGGTAATCCCTCTCACTCGGCCCTCCCCCCCCCGGGTCAGACAAAGGCCACCTCCCCTCACACGCAGGCATCATACGTCCCATACGCTTTCTTTTTCAGTTACCCATGACTATTATAAAAATAACTTGCAAAAGCGACCTTTGTACCTGCACTGAGAATTTGTTACACTAGTTTATAAATTAGCTGCCCCATTGCCTAGTCCTGGTGGGCAGATTTCCCTGTTCGAGCACATCTACTAACTCTGGTAATTAGCTAATAAAAATGTGTTTGAATGGGGAAACCTGCAAACCATGTAGGATTCTGGCCCTGCGGGACTGGAACCGGGGAACCTTGGTCTAGCTCGTCCAGAGGGGCATGCCATTACCGTGCACAACAGCCCTCACCACACTGCACAAACTGAGGCTTAGCGGCAGGACAGGCAAGGCAGACAATCGCCTGTGACTCCCAGCTGGGAGGGGGGCAACGACAATGACAAATCTGCTTTATTAATGTATTCTGTTTTTCTCAAAGGTGGAATCTCTTTGTTGATATTATTTTGAATTCTAAAATAATGGCAATAAATAAGAACATGTTGGGAGAGAGTGAGTTGGAGGGCACCACTGGAAGAGTGAGATGCAGGGCACCACTGGGAGAGTGAGATGCAGGGCACCACTGGGAGAGTGAGATGCAGGGCACCACTGGAAGAGTGAGATGCAGGGCACCACTGGAAGAGTGAGATGCAGGGCACCACTGGGAGAGTGAGTTGGGGGGCACCATTGAGTTTTTTTGTTGAGGATCCCCAGATGCTCTAGAATTGCCTCTGTCCACCTAGACTGGCGACAGCCCCCCCAGATAGATGTGCTTACAAATGCACCCACAGAACCTCGCCTGGCTGGTGCCACCCTCTGCAAACCACCCAATGGGATCCCCGCTGCCAATCCGACCACTCCAAACCACCCAATGGGATCCCCGCTGCCAATCCGACCATTCCAAACCACCCAATGGGATCCCCGCTGCCAATCCGACCACTCCAAACCACCCAATGGGATCCCCGCTGCCAATCCGACCA
>JAABNY020000019.1:3767487-3789470 GCA_015164015.2 Brevimyrus niger
TGTGTGTGTGTGTGTGTGTGTGTGTGTGTGTGTGTGTGTGTGTGTGTGTGTGTGTGTGTGTGTGTGTGTGCGCGTGTCTGTGCTCGTGCATCGGGGCAGAACTCCGCCATGCGTGATACAGAGAGCAGAGGAGAACTGTAAACGCGTGACTGTGTAGAGACAGAAATGACAGGCTGTTGTGTAAAGAAGATAAATAACAAGGCTACTTAGTTTGTTTAATAAAAGGACAATATATTGACCTGTTCTATAGGAATGGTAACCTGAAATGATTTCTGTTGTGATCTGGCGTTATATAGAAAATAAAATTTAATCAAATTTACTTGACCTTGAGGGGGGGTGTGCCGTCGGGGGGGCAGGGCGCCCCCCCTAATATAATGGTAGGGGAAAGACTGGACAGATATTCAACTAGGACGCCATCCACGGTGGCCCTTGCCTGAGACCCTGTCCCTACTAAGAGTGCATTTAGTCACCATGAATATAGTCTGTGTCTCTCTTGTTTTTAATGAAAACAAGAGGCTTATTAGAAAAAGTGTCCTTCTGGAAACGACACAATGTTTTTTTTCAGCAGCACAATGCTCACCTAGCATGACACTGAGCAGAAGGACGCTGCTCTTACATGGTGATGGAAAGTGCAGAGGTCTGAACCGTCACCTCAGATTAATGGGGAAGAACGCCTCATCTGCTTGAGCAAAGCACATACATTACATTTCCCCCCCATTCATACTGGATTGCACGTTAGTCGGATTCCTCATCACATCAGAGAGACATGACAAGCATATGAAACATCTACAGCCGAGGTGATGGACTATACTTCCTGGCTCAGATACCAAGCTCTCCGTGATACTAGATAAACGGTTATAGAAGAAAGACAGATGACTGATGCGCCAAGCTCTGCCTCTTCAGGGCTGACTGCTAGCCAGATTTATCTCCAGCCAGGCCTATAGCAGCTGCTTGGGCGTGGAGGAGGCTTGGGAAGATGGAAAATGACCATCATCTCAAAGTGGTATTACCTCACCAGCATAACTCTACATCTGAATTCCCTGCTAGATTCCTAAATCAGAGGTACAAAACTGATCTAATCACTTAAACATTTTGAACAGATCTGCCCAAAAACTGATCAAGTAGTTTGTTTCAGAGCAATCTGAGAATTCTCAGATTCCACAGAATCCAGCGTTTACCCACGTAAGTCTCTAGGTATTAATTCAACAGATGCACATTTTCAATGAAAACAGTTATTCGATGGACACCTCAAATTCCTCTAATGACATAATCAAGATCCATATCTCGTATCTTTCTTCAACAATCACCCACTTTTAACAGTTACTCATCTTGCTAACGAAAATAGAGTGTGGGGAAAAAAGTAGAATTTCCTCATTTTCTCAGGCCCAGTGACTTTCATCAGCCTACACTGAATAAAAATCATCACTCCATCCACGTGTCTATCCAGTACAGTCCCAGCCACTCAACAAAATGTAAAAGACAAAACACTACACTAAAAGATTCTATTACGATTAGAAATAAAAAGTATTTTTTAAACCATAATTTTCCACCTTGAACAGCCCAAAAAACACCCCATTCACTCCTTTACCCCTTAATTACTTTGCAGCAATAGTATATCTAAACAAACTTTTATGTCACGTGCTGAAAAATGTATTTTGGCAGATACATATTATTAACTGACAGTGCATCTTTAAAAAACATCTTCAATCAAGTCTCCAGGGACACTGACTGCATAGAAAAAGATGTTTCTAACCAGAGATAATAATTGTTCAACACACTGAATGGTACCACTTTACAATAAGCACCCATTTACCACTTGTAAATGGTAGTAACTCATTAATATGAAGAAAACAGTGTTATAACTTGTTTAAAATTGTCTATTAATAATTTATAAAGTGTTTCAACCTACTCAATAATCAGATTATAAACCATTCATAAACCCTTTATATGGGTAGTCTTTTTGTGAAGTGGCTGAACAGAAGAAAAAGATGTATTAATATTCTAGATTTGGTTAGGCTGCATTTTTATAGCATAAGAATTTGAAATGAAACATTTTTTACCACAATATTTTGTGGAAATGATGCCACCTCAGCAGATTATAGATGATTAAAATCGATAATCATCACAGCAATAAATGAGTCATGCGATGGTTTTTCATGTTTTAAGTTAGTTCTTACTATTATTTATTGCTATAAAATAAACACAGAGGCTTTTAGTCGATTAATATATGAATAATATGCATAATAAGCATGAATGCTCCCCCCTGACCTTGAGTCTGATTTCAGGATTTCGGGGGGGGGGGAGCGCAGAAATACAGTGTATTGGTAATAAAAAGCAGTGTGAATGTCTGCTGGCTGCCCACACAGGACTGCCGGAGAAGTGAGGCAGTAAAGTATAAACAGCCATGACTCATTTCCAACCCTCTCTTGTTTTTTCTGAAACAGCGATGCGGGTCACGATTCCAGCTAATTCTGAAACGAGCCCCAGCAGCTTGGTGGGGTATCAAAGAAAACACCACACGTTTCCCGCCACCCCCAGCCCCCAGCCCCCCACACCTTCAGTGGACACAGAGGGAGAGATACAGGTGTGGGCCAACCCGCACGTTTGGATCAGAACTGTGCTGTGGGACTCCCCCGTTCCCCTGGGTCAGGATTAAGGTATAACAACGCTGCTGAAAAGTGGATTATTGAAATAAGTATTTTTGACAACGCAAATAATCTGCAGCCAATCATTCCAACTCACCTGGATTAAGCTAAACATGATGCGATGCTCACTATCCGGATCTCCATGGTATCTTTACTCACTGGTTGGTTACGTTCTATTATTAATCAGACACTATCAAAACACATTCTTGCCTGAATAACATAATATTTTCTCAAAGGTATTCAGGGCAACTCCAAAGAAAAAATAAAACAACATATATGGAAAAATGTTCAGAGATTATGCATAATCTGTGTGATATGCTTCACTGAAATCATATTTAATAAGCAGAGTTGCAAAATAATTGATAATATCCACAAAGGTGTTTAACTATCTTGCCAAGGACGTCCTACTTCTGAAAAGCAGTGGTACAGAGAAATGCTACAAAAAAAAATAAAAAACTTTCCCTTTATCTGTTCGGCCGTAATACAGGCATCGATAAAGGGCGAGGAAAGGTTGCGGAGATTACAAAACCGTGACAAGTCAGGAACATATGGGGGCTGGGAGCAGCCCTCCGCAACACCCGGGCCTCGGACTGTGGTTGGGACTTGTGTGCGACACATTTTCTCTGGGAATTGTCACCCCGGCCTCTCCTGGGCGACTTTCAAATCCGGCTCATGTGGTTTCTTTTTTTCTTCTTCTCAAACACAAAGGAGACTCCGGGACGGGAGTCGAGTGCCCTTCGCTCATTCCCGACCAGAGGCAGTTCGCTGACAAACCACAAGCTCAACGCTTTGCCCGGCCACACGTGGGCGCCGCTGGGATCCTTCCCAGGGCTACGGGAGCCTTTGTGTGCCACCCGCAGTCAGGTTTTTAATTTGCGAGTAGATTAACATGTCGGCATGTTACATAAACACATCTGCCAGTGTTAAATCTGACCGCGGCCTGTGCTGGGGGGGTATTGGGGGCACAGCAGTGTCCAGAAGGCAGGAACCTCAATCCAACACAGAGCCACACAGAGAGCTCTTTCCGTGACACTTGACACACATATAGATCCCATATAACAGCATCAACCGCTTAGATTCTCTGTAATTATTCAGAAAATAATCACCTAATTCTGATACTATCTAACCACCAACAGGAACATCTTATCTGTTTAAATACTGCAAACGTCTTCACATCACCGCATGACAGACATGTAAAGTAAGTGAATGAAAGTGTATTGAATTTGATGAAGATCTAGCGTCTTAATATCAGTCTACAAACCGACAGCAGGCAGCATTAAGCTGAGATGCGAGTCCTCTTAGGTGATAAGTGCCAGGCAGCCCATGTTCCTTTAGCATGGCTCCTCACTGCCAGCAGTTACGACGGCTAAGGATATCAATGCCCCCCCCCCTCCCCTCAGAAATGCCAAAAAGTCCTTAACGCAGCAAAGCCAAATGCCAGCAGAAAATGCCACCGACAGAATTTTGCATGCAGTGAGCAGTTAAGCAGAAAACAGACTGTTTCTATCGTCATTTTCCTGTTTTGAAAAAAAATACTAAGTCACATCTATCAAAATGAGATATTCTTTCACACATACTTATTACTCAGAGTCAATAAACTGGCAATAAATAAAGTCTGGGGCTTGACAAAGCCAAAGAACACGGGACCTTCTGAAGGTCACCTAAAATCAGAGCTAATGCTTTCCTAAAACATGGACTCTGAGGTCATTTCGAGGCGATACAGGTTTGTGTGCCTGTCAGCCAAAGATGCAGTGACTGGCTCCTTCCTGTTTTGGGGCCTAACAGCTGGCCTGGTCACACGTCAGCTCCGCAGTCAGTGAGAGTCCGCTTGAGTGACTTCTGCAGAGATAATGCACAGGCTATTCCCAAGACACGCTGAGCGCCGACATGATGTTCCTCAAGAACAGAACGTCCCACGCGAACGCTGGGTCACTCACTGGCTTGGCGAAGCATGCTGGTCGAGAGTTCACTACCAAACAGGTCACGTCCGAGAGAAAAATGACTCTCTAGCATGCGCATTGGTCATTAAAGAACAGCACTTACAGAGACTGATTATTATTTGAGGGGAGAGGGGGGTTACGTATGAGTGCGGGGGTAAATAGAGAAAGACGTGGAGCTCTTCACAAGTTAAGGCCACCAGCTCAGCCATACAGCTACCAGCTTCCGTCAGGCCCCAGAATCTGGCTCTGCAGACCCGACCTTAGCCTGGTGGGACGTGTGATCGGGGAACCATAGCACCTTGCAGAAATGAATGAAAGCAGGGGAGAAACAAACACCCCACCCCCCCTTACAAACTTACGTGACCCCAAGGAGACGACTAGGCCTAAGTATGGCTAGGCTGAGCTTCTGATGAACACTCGGTTAAACATGTAAAAAAACAACCAAAATCTTTCCCGCAGTGGTTTGTTTTTTAATCACCATAAAGCAGTTAACCTGAAGTTTAACTGCATGGCTCAATCCGCCGCCTCGACTCGCCAGTGCAGTCAGGTGTTTATGAGTGGGTGTTTACAAGATGAAGGTGACACCACCTCTTATTGTCTTCTGCAGCTTCGCGATAAAGAAACCACAGAGAGAACTATGGTTATTTCCCCACTATATGGGTCACTGCTGATCACAACTGAGAAACTGTCAGGGTGACACCCAACTGATCCCATGGGAGACATCTCTGTTCTTTTTGGGACCTCTCTGCTGGGCCATCCGAGAGACAACAGGATCCAGCCCTGCTTCTATCCATGCACTATACTACCTGATGTATCAGTAGAGCGTTATCCGAGCTGAGAAGGGCAAGTCGATGTGTTAATTTCACATCTTGCAGACATGAAATTAACCACCAAAAATTCCCCAAACTGAAGCTCAGACATTCTTTCTCAAAACAATCTTTGAAGTGTTAGTTTGCGTCAGCCAAGTGCAAGCCACACATTTTCTGCGTTACTTTCTTTTTACGGTGCGTTTTGATGTCACTTCAGAAAAAAGGCAGTTACAAAAAAAAAAAACAATGTATAAAGCACAAGTTCAGTATGTTCAGTATGTTAAGTTCAGTATGTTCTCATCCAAGTCTCCGTTTCCTACCAAGACAACAGCGAATCAGGTAAAGTGCAGTAAATATTCCATCTTGTCCACATTCAAACAAGCTTTTTTCTTTACTTTCTCATTACATTACCTTATTTTCAGCAGTCTATTGCAGATACGATTGGGTGTGTGTCAAGCTAATTACATTTAAATAGCCCTTGAAAGAGCAGAAAATTACAAATCAAACAAAAAGCACATTTAAATGCTCATTTTAAATGTGACGTATCAGAAGAAAGGTTAAACAAGGTGGACAGACACTTTCTCCCCAGACGAAATCAGTGTGAATTAGTTAAATCTACACTCCTGACAAAACATTGTAGATAAAGCTTCAGTCTCCAAGCAGATATACTGAAACCTGATTGATGCTCTGACAGGCATCTAAAGGTCACCAGAGGCAACTTCATCCTGACCTTCTGGTACCCACAGCATTTCCATGTTGGAAGATGGTGAGAGTCCCTTTCTGGTCTTTAAATCTGGCCCTGGCGATGGCTTCGAGGAGGACACTGACAAAGTAAGGAGTGGGCTGCCTGTTGACATATTAGTGCCGGGGCTCCGATGACGGGCGCATCCCCCCCCCCCCCCCCGGGGCTCAGTTTCTGCCGCTTTGCCTCCCGGCGGCTTTTAGAACTTAAAAAATCACCCAGAGGCTTTTATTTGTATTCTAACACAGTACCTCTAAAAGACCAGGAGGCATGAACCTCTGGTCTAAAAGCAACTCATACGGGAACCATTACAGGACATGAGCTTCTAGTCCACTCTACAGTATTTATGTAAGGGGTTTTAGACATATTAGCTAGCTTACCATGACATGACTGGCCAAATTAATTTGCAATTTTATTTTACGGACTGTTCATTTTGTACATAACGGCAGGGAGCAGAGAAGAACCATCCGGAAACAACATTTCTAACAGTAATCATTCCAACACTCACTGAAATGTGGACATAACCCGCAGAGAGACCACATGCAAGCATGAGCAATGTTTACCCCAAAGCCAGTTCCCCAGAGCACATCGTGTCATTAAGCTGTGCGTGGCCATGCAAGCTGGAGCCAACACTGCCGCCTCATGATTGGCTCTTTTCCATCATGTGACCGAAGTTCTCTCCTCAAAGCACAGATTCCGCTTGAGTTGCCGACTATCTAGCTACAGTAGGTATGAAATCAGCAAAATCATAATCTGTTCCCTAGTTCCTCAAAGAGAAATAGCTTAAAAAATAGCTAGTTACCCCCACCCCCCACCTCACCCCAGACTGATTAAATGCATTACAGTGATGGTGCGTAATCAAGGCCTGCCTCCTTTGTAGCCAGTGAGAGAAATCCACAGGTGATACCCCCCACCCCACGCACACGCACACGCACACACACACAAACACTCCCCAAAGCTAAATTCGGCAATAATTTCCATACACAACCACTCACATGTTGGGAAAATCCGGACGGCAAATTTAAGCTGTACAGCTTTCAAAATGTATTTATTCCATGTGCCAAGCATTAAAAATGACAATACATGATGGATGTCGTCGTTACATACTGAACACCACTCAGTTTAGCATGAGAGTATTAAGAGTACTCCTCTAAACTGTATATAAATCATTTTATAAAAATAATTTTTTAAAAACATGCGTTAATGAAATTGCCTGCGAATTCTGTCAAACTGAAAACAACATCTTCTCATACATATAATGTAGTGTGAGATGCATCAGTTTCTGATAAACGGCCGAAACCCAAAGCCTCGTAGAAACAACAGCTTGGAAATTGATGGGGTTTCTATTAAAGGCTTCTAGTGCATCGGCAGCTCATTACTTGGAATGTGATCAACCTCCCCCCCCCCACCACACTTACAAGCTGCATCTTTCCACATTCATCGCATGGAGGGTACCCCTGCACCTCTGAGTAGCTTCCATCGCTCACAGCTGATCTATATTTATTCAATTTACTGACCATGAGTCGCATGCTTGGAAGATTACCTCACATATCCGTAATCACAACCAGCCCCGGTGGGGCCAGAGAGCAAGGGGCCGAGGGCTGAGGGCCACCCCCTCTCGAGACCCTATTCAAGAGCAAGAGACAGAGATAACCCAGGACACTTCCAGGATATCTGCCTCTGGATTCAGCTGTCTGCAACACAACAAGAACAGCTGAAGACCAATGATAAAAAGGTACACCCCCTCCACTAAAGACATAAAACAGAAGCCTTTCTTGGATTCACTCTAAAAACCTTTGTCCGTTAAGTAGGTAACCACTTTACTTAATCAAGATAAATATTGATCCGCTCTTTTTCATTGGCATAGTGACATCGAAAAATCATCATGAAACTCTCCACTGCTGAGTAATCTCATTGATCTTCACAATGAAGAATAGGGAGACCTGACGTACAGGGAAGTTCACTCTAGCTTCAAGAATCCAAAACTTCCTGTCCTGGTCAGATTTTGAACACGTTCCCACGAGGACAAACATTAGGCGGGAACAGGAAATGAGGATGAAAAAGTTAAACTTGACTATTTTCAACATGACAAAATTCGTTCTCGCTTCCCCACAAGAAAGGCTGACATACTGAAGGTTTAACCGCGTTTACATCCAATGAACTGATGCCAAAACTCACCAACATGTTCCTGACCCACTGATGTAAACAGCGTCTCATGATTTCCCACACTTATCGGAGAGGTCTGTAGGGAATATCCAGGCCTGCAGTGACAACCTTATCCAGTGCTTGGATTTCAGCTGTTCCACGGTCATTAACTGAACAAGTATCAAATATAAACACCATTTCTGAAACCACAGAACTCATGTAACAGTGAGCTAGAGGACTTCAACTAGAAATGGCATGAACACTATAAGAATTATAAGAATTTCTCAAATAATGGTAGATGTTACTGCCTCCGGGTAGTTTTACACCCAAATATGTTTTTTTGCATTTAAACACAAAATGAACTAGATAAAACAAGAAGAGCATATACTGTACTAAACATATCTAAGCACATTTATCAAAACAGCAAGAAAATAAATGTATCCAAACAATGTGTGCTGCCCCGATCGGCCGCTCCTTCCGTGTGCCACGCCCCCTCTTTAACTCCGTGTGGAATCCCTGTGTGATCAGCTGTTTCTGGTTGTCATTAGTCCTCTGTATTTAGTCTGCGTTTCAGTTTGTTTCCCCAGTCCGGTCATTGTATTGTCCGTCTGCATTTTGCCTGCCTTACCCGTAATTAAATCCAGTATTCCCTGATACCTTGATGTCTGTGTCTTTGTTCCGTCCCCACTCGGCGCAACAATGTTATTATACCTAAATGTATTAATTGTTTATTATTAATAATAAAATAATGAATAAGAAATATTTATTTTTAAATGTATTTTATTATATAATAATTATTGTTACTTTCTATCATTGTCTAAATGTATTTTTACTGTCTAAATACATGTATTCAGCTAGTGTAAACATGCATGGTGCTATCACAGCGAATGCGAGGCTGCGACTGAAGCTTTACCCTTTGTTTCCAGTGAGAGACGTGCCGCGTGACTCATTTCCCCACATGTGCAAGTTATCTTAGGTTGGCATTCACGATTTGACTTCTGAGACTCAGATCGAGCTCTAGGTAATTTTTTTTTAACTGGTTGGTTCGACTTTTAAGAAACTTGAGTTCTAGTGAGTTTGAGAACTGAGGTACCACTGCATATCAGTCTAAAAGCCAAAACCCACTAAGGTTCTCAGTTGGTGCCTCCTGCTATTTAATATGGATGTGGAGCTTAGACTAGGGCTGGACAATTAATTGAATTTAAATTTCAATTACAATTTTGGCTTCCAATGATTATCAAAACAAAGTTAAAAAAATGACTGTCATGCAACATTTCGTTTCACGGCATCCTACCCCTTTATCCTGCGTTATAAATCCAGTCCCTTTTATTCATTTATCAGGTGACTTATGTTCTCAGTTCAAGGAAATCCGCTAATAAAAAAACAAGTTTTTTTTAAAGTTCAATACATGCATGACATTTCCAAATTCAATAAGCAATCCTGTTAAATAATCGTGATCTCAATACTGACCAAAATGATCACAGTTTTAATTTATTAAAACCACAATGGCTAGAAGGAGCTTATTGTTCAGCTGTAGACCTCATGTTCTGGCTGCCCAGGTTATAAGAAGACTAAGGAGACAGAACAGCAGCAAACAACCCAAGGGTGTGTGTGTGTGTGTGTGTGTGTGTGTGTGTGTGTGTGTCGCCCCCCAGCCAACATCATAATATTAGTAGTAGGGCATGCGAGACACTGATATCATTTCAGAGCCAAACAAAATACTTATCATTCATATTAGTGTTTTTTCTAGTATTTAAGCTTTGAGTAATAAAGTCTATTCTGGCCAATTTTAGCATTGAGAACCAAAAACTTTGGTAATATTAATAAATTTAATATGAGTGATAGATTAAACGGTTTAACATGCAACGCGGTGCCTCACTGGTACTCTACATCATGTGTATGTGTGTAACCCCTGGGAAAATAAGACCACACTCCTCACAGAAGTACATTATGTCCAAGTCTGCAGTACATTTTTCAAACAGTCAATTACCTTGAAAAACACAGCTAAGCAACTACGTTAACAATGTTAACAATTTCACCAGCAGTTTGGGTAAATTGGATTCATCAGCTGGGGGCATGGAGTGGAGCTTGGAGCTGGACACTGCCGCTTTAAACACTGGACAGAATCTACAGGTAAAATAAAAATTAAGTGATTGATTGCTTTTTAAACTCTACACAGCCATATAGCAAAATGCTTGGTGGCTGTCCCCTGGAATGCCTGGCGTCTTTGACAGGGTGACTCAGGACAGCTGGGCTGCACTGTACAGCTGTTAGGGAGTACAGCTGCTTCAGACAAAAGGACTGCTAGCTGATGTCGCAAAACGTACTTTTCTGTTATTAAAAATCATACCAAAAATACAATGACAACATGACATCTCCGAAAGCCTTTCATTTATACGCTAACCATCGGGTTATCGTGTTAAACGGACACAGAACCTCACATCATATCTTTATAACATGAATATTTTCACCACATAAAGTAATTTGCGCACGTAAAATTATATTTATATGGATTACGTTATTGAGGCACAAAAGTATCCTATACCGAATTTATTGTGGATACAATGTCCAGGCGTTCAAATAGTGGGTGTGGCACGGTTTATTTTTCATTGGGATTTACTTAAGGTACGGGAAAATATTTACATTTTTGTGCCAAAGAAGAACGCTATATGATCCCTTTTCAAGACTTTTCGGATACAAGCCGATGTCGACAAACATTCTACTAGTTGGTGGGTTGGAAACTTTTCCATTGACGACCATCGCGTTACTGATTGAATTGGACCGTAAGGTTTTATTTCGCCATAACGTGTCCGTAAACCCAACCGGAGGGCAAAAACAAAACTCAGGTTTCCCTTCTTAATAATAATAATTAAACTATGTATAAATGATTATAACGCTGTGCGAGGGCGGAAAAACAAAACAAAAAAAACGCCGTAGGGAAGTTAGACGATTTCTGAGAATGATTGACGGTTACAAAATTGTTTTAGCAAATCATTTAATTTGGAGCCGTAATCCTTTCACACTCTCATACATCACTCATTCACACTCCGTTTATCACTCCCTAGTCCCTTGAATATCAGAAAATAACCCACAAATAATCCATAAATATGTATGCATCCAGGCTATGTATACATGTATGCATGTACGTACTGTGTGTAGCCTAGATACATGTGTCACGTGCGGTCTTATAAAGAAACTAAAGATAATTAATATATCGTTCAAGTATTTAAATAGTAAAACTCAGCATGTATTTAAGTCGAACAAACTGGTATAAAATGTGCCATATGAGTTGAAAGCGTGAAAGTCTTTGTAAATGTGTCAAAACTCTGCATTTCTTCCCCGCCTATATGGTTAGTGTATTGTGACGGTAAATGACTTTGCTTACTTTTAAGATCGGAAACTTTTCTATTTGTGAAACAATTTCTCGCTTTTTTCCTAAACCGAACCTTAACTGTGATACAGGCCCAATCTACCATAGAAAATAAGCCCCCTTACTGGGGACCCCTTTTCCCAGCAAGATCCACCCCTTTAAACACCGACTCGCACAGACACAGCTCAACAACCGTGCAAAGCGGCGAGCCTTTACTGACCTGGATGAATTGGATAGTTAAAGCGGACTTTCCGACGCCGCCGCCTCCCACCACGACCAGCCGATACTTCTCCTGCACCGATCCGTCTTTCCACCCTGCCATCGGGGACACGCTGCCGCACTCGCCGCTGTCTTCAACAACCGATGAACGCACACCTTTATACTGCACGATCAGGCCTTCTGCTTAAAGACCGCAAAAGAATAAACCCCTTCTAAATAATGAAGGAAAACCGAAATCTGCTTGTAAAGAGCACGCCGTAGTGATGGTTTCCCTTTTTGAAGCGCACCGAGAGATTGCGCCCGTCTCAGTCCATAGGCACTGCTATGAAGACGCTCCGCAGCAGTGAGATGTGGGGCGGAGAGGCTCCCTCACTACAAATGGCCGTCGCTAGAGGCCCTTCTCTCGGCTCGGAGCACTTTATGAATATACATGAGGCTATGACAATATCTCAGAAAGAACTTTGATTCATTTTCGGTTTTGAAAAACGGTGCCGCTGCCAGTTTATCGCTTTATACAAATTTCACAGAAAAAGTTGCTGTGATGGTTGTATGGATTCTGCACTCACACACTGGTGATTAATGTTAATCTTTCAAGATAAAAAAACACAATTAGGCCTATATATAATTTTGATAGTGATTTTCTTTTTTGAAAAAAGAATTCAACGAAATTCTTGTCCTAGCATCCTACTTTTTATTGGTACAGAGCACACATTAGTTTCACGAGATTAAAAGTCACAGGAGATGTAAATTTTATATTTGAAAGCATCATTATATATTTGATGTGTGCAGATAGGATCCTTAAATTTGTACCCTTGCTTTTTAATGGTGCTGTACCCTCAAGGGTCTGCCAATTGTACCCTAGCTGTAGGTAAGTGTACCTTTTAAGGTACAGAAATGGATTTCTGTACCGTTGATGGTGCATTAAAGCTGTGTACAATTTGCATGTTCCTTAAAGTCTGTATCTATTTCTGTACCGTATGAGGTCCAATTACAAGGGTCAAATTTTTTACCATTTTTTTCAGAGTGTACTTTTGGAGTAATTAAAGATGTGTAAATAATGTGCCGTTATTTAAGGTGTCTGTTTTCATGCTTAGTTCTGGCAGTCTAGCGTCCAACCTAGAATGCCCGACCTCCATGCACCACGCCGGCATGTTGTGAGAGCTGACGTAAGCAGCGTTACAGTCCGCCTGGCATGCGGTGCATATGACCAGCTATTCAAATGAACTGGGGCGCCAGTTCAGGCTTTTTGTTAATGGCTTTTATTAGACTCAGCACCGCACAGTGTTACCTGTGTGCCGCGGCGCTGCCAAAGACCCAGAATATACTAACCAACATTAATGCCATTAGTTGCGTTTATATTATCACTGGTCTTTTACTGGAGCGTATTCTGTTTTTAGCTACGCATTTACATCTCACATGAGCAGCCTTTAATTCTGTAATACTGTTTTAACCAGCCTAATGACGTCATTACGTAAGGATACTGCAATCTTAAGGCAAAGGCACCAAAATTGAATAATATTACAGTATTATAGAAAATAGGAAAATCCTTACTCACTGAAGTGGAAAAAGAACCACACGTGGCAGTGGCTTGGGGAGGATCTCAGCTGCTGTCACAGAGGGTCATGTCTAAATTTGTTGTTTTACGTGGCTTGCGTCAAAATACTGCTAGCATTTAACGCGATGCTCCCGATTGGGCAAAATCCTACAAATACCCATTGAACAGGGAGTGCTGAGCTGAGTCTGACTTCAAGCTAAGATGCTGAGGAACAAAGGCAAGGACGGCTCCTTGTTTGCACACAGGGACACTGACATCACACTTACCATCAGCAGGTATTTTAGAGCAGGACGTAAGAATTGACTGCTAGAGGTTAGTAGGGCGGCTGATGCTCTCACTTCTCGCTAGGCCCCCAGCCAGGGGAGTAAATCCTTGGCAAAGCCCTTGGAAAACCCTGCTTCTGCTGGAGATGCATCTTCTCCTGGCCTGGTGCCATCTGAGAACATTTATGCCATGTAGCTTCTCTCTGCTCCTTTGCATTTGCCCATTTATCATCATTTTTTTTCTGATGCCCTCATTTTCACTTTCCAGAAGGTTCTGAACGATCCAGCTCTTGCCATTAGGCGACTGGCCAAATTCCGAAACACTCCTACAACTGTGACACGGCCTCCTCTGGAATCTGAGGAATTTCATTTAATTCCCAATCCCTTGTTACCTTTAGGAATGCCTGAGCTCACAACAACAGAGGCAGTTAACAACCCACCTCCCTCTAGGGACTTGGGTGGGGGGTGGGGCCATTGGGTTGAAAAGCGTTGGACCAAATATGAAGACAGGAAGAGAAGTTTAGTCATAGGAAGTCAATTAAAAGTAAGAGAAGTTAACTTAAGTTGCTCAGTCTGGGCTTCAAGTGTCTTTCAAGATCCCTAATTCTGGAGTCACTCAAATGCCCTATTGGACATAATCCCACACAACAACAAACAAATATACTTTATTTGCACAAGTACATTTGAATGCTTCTCTTTGCTGATCGCATCTCAATCTCCATAGTTTGGGGGGGGGGGGGGGTTAGGGGGGGGCACAATACAGGGTCAGTTACAATTTTGCACCCCTGGAGCCAGGGGGTTAAGGGCCCTTCTCAAGTGCCCACAGACAGGGGATTTCCGATCAGTAACCTTCCGATCACAAACCCATCAATTTAGAGCCACTCACCTAATTCAGTAAACCATACACTCCACCAATTAGGCAAAACGAGCACCTAAGCAGAGCAAAATGAGAAGAGAGCCTTCCCATGTACTCCTGCATTTTAGAAACATCTACAGTCTCTGGTCTGTTCCAACAGCAGCAACATCTGAACTCGGAATGGGGGGTGCAACCTGATCCATGCGGCCTCTTCCCTGAGAATGCATATTTATCCAGTTAAGAAAGGTACCATGTCATCCATCCAACGGCATTCTTTTTTGAAAATCAAAAGTAATTTCACAGGAATAAAGCAGCATTTAAACACATGGCACTGTAATTTAAAACCCAGCAAGTAAACATACACTTTAAATTTGGGGAAGGGGACTGAACTGTGGATAATGTAATTTACACCCAAGAAAATGAGCAGGCATTTCCATATACAGGGCAGGGAGTCAGTGTCTCACATCTGTTGTTCCTGACAAAGTTCATAAGCAGGAGAGAAACAGGGAGATTCAAGAGGTTTAAGCTAAACACGTGTGAAAGAGCTTGGTAATCGAGTAAAGATTTCCAATCAGTCACAGCTTCCTGGAGTTAATGTTCTCTCTGCGTGTGATGAATATAACTTTGATTATGCTTCTTTGTAATCAAATTATGTGGGGGGTGGGACAAATAGATCCAAGGCTGTATTTTAAGGTTCAAAACCCAGGAAGAATACTGATATTGTAGGAAAAAAATGAAGCTGAATTCAAAACAATCCTTGCGAGTGAAAGAATCAATTATTAGAATGACAGGGAAGATTGAATATGGGTCATGTGACCTAAAGCACCAGCAATGTTCTGGCTGTCCTGAGTGAGGAGACACTGGTGTTCGATCTGCGGGTGTTCAGTGGCACGTGGGGGGTGTAGTGCAGAGGTTAATGCTCAGGGCCCGGAGAGCACAGCTGTCAACCGGAGCCATAAATCAGCCCTTAAACAGGCAACACGGGTGGAATCAAAGCAGAGAGTCTGTTAGCCTTTTAGACTTAATCGCTAACCACACCAATCCGTCCAATAGAATAGCAGATGCATTTCTGACTACTAGCCCAAATTCTGATCCCCAAAGTTAGCTGTGGATTTACGAGGATTGGAGGGATCAGGTCTTAAAGTGGCCAGTGCAGATTTCAGTATCAGGCTATAGGAACACTGGCATGGGGGCTACTGCCACCAGACTTAAGCACAAGCACTTGGCTGAATGTCAGATCGTAACTAAGGCTTAAAAAAGTGAACAGACTTTAAAAATGAGAACGCCCACCCATTTTTCACCTGCTTAACCTGTATGGGCTCACTGTGAGCTCATAAAACTTATGGCACAAGATAAGGGACACCGGTCCATGAGTGTGCACACATAACCACACATGCAAACATTCTCTCTGGGTAATTTTGAGACACAGTTTGCCTAACAGCCTGTTTTGGGAATGTGGAAGGAAATGTGCATCATAGACATTCCACATAAACAGACCAGACAGGATTCAAACCCACCAGTACCACCCTAAATAAACCTTTATGAAACCCTTGTTTTTATTAGCAAACATTTGGAACCAGAGGCTAGCATACACAGACCAGTGTCAGTATGGACCTTGCGATGGTGTCTGATATAATTAACTGGGAGGAAAGAGAAAGATACTTCACTGTTGAAAGAAACCAGGTGCGTCCAAAATTGCATAGTTGTATAGTATGCGATGTGTAGTATGGATAAGAAGGCAAACAGTATCCGGATGACATACTACATTCTGCGAAATTCCGAAGGGTGCAACCAGTAGACGTTACTTTAACCTACAAGGCATGGAGCTTTGACCAGAGACCAAGAACACTGTTTTTTCAGAAATTCTTGTGGTGGAGGAAGAACCACCTCTGTGCAAATTATAGTGTGAAAACAACAGTCAGTTACATGTTCATTTGAATATGTGTACATAGGTTTATTTCATTGATACTTTTTAACAGTTTTTAACTTTCACAGAGGCCAAACTACATTACTGGTAAACATTCGGGCCATTTAATATGTGAGATGGTGGCTGCCACGCATGCTATTCTCATGCATACATTCTGTATGTACTACATTAACGGCGGAGTTCAGGCAGCTGAAGAAATTCAGTACTTACTGTGTAAGTATGTGTTTTTGGACACGCCCACTCCACCTCTCCTCTTCACGGTACTTAAGTTGATACTATTCATGCTTTTAATGAGTGGAACTCCAGAGATGATGCTGATGCTGCCGTGAACCTTCATGAAGTGCAACATTAGCCACCTCAGTGGTTTCGACCATATTTCTCCCACAAAGGCACTAGGCACCAACCGCTGAGATCCCCTCAATGCCCACGTTCTGTTCCCCTTGCATCAGGCCCTGTAACCACTTGAGACCCATGCTCAGGCATGTGTGTAGGCCTCCCTCTAGAAGTCTGTATATGTTGGCAATAACATACAGACCTCAATGGTACCTTCAGCAGATGTCAGTCTACACCTAAAAAGTCTGGCCACAGCCATGCCCACAACTTTCAAATTGCAGAAGGACATAATCGACAGGAAAAAAAATTATTGCGAGATTATAAAACATAACAGATGAATAACAATGCGAGCGCTGACAAAAATGGTTGAGAATGTGTGACCTTTAGAGGACAAATGACCTTGCGCTCATATCCATGTACTGCAAACACACATCAGGCTGTAATGACAAACAACAATGAGATCAAATCAGATGTCTTTATTGCGAGGCACAGAGTTAAGCGAGTTACAGAATCGTAGCCATCAGTACTTCTGCACACCAGGGAAGTCAGAAGGCTGGAAGGGGACAGTAAAGTGCATCTGCACGGACACAAGTAACAAAAACATGAAGGGGAAATGTCCCCATAAGGCGAGGGTCATCCACCAACAGCCTCCCTGGTCCATTCATATGCTGGTCTTCTTCTGGGATAGGTTAATCTTGTCTCCAAGGCTCAACGCCATGCCCTGTGAAGAACAGGAGAGCCACATTTAAAAATGCCTTTCCTTTCACACACTGCCCTAGAGGTTTACGTCTTCCAGATGGATCGGATTTCATCCCATCGACAGAGCAATATCTCTGAGGTTTGCCCCCCTCCCCACCCCTGGTTTACATGGCTCACTTAATTCTGTACCCCGCCCCCCACTGTGCAATTAATATCAAGGACAGCTCAGTTGGGAAGATGGAGGTGCTGCAGGAGATGCATATGGGGAAGGCCTCTTCTGTCCTCAAGCAAACATAAGCATTAAGCAATGTCGTCGTGATGGGAATGTAACTCGGCACTAAATCAAAGTCAGTGAGGCTGAGCACCAAATGGCTGAGCTGGGACCGCTGGCTTGGGGTCGCCTACCTGACTCTTGGCACGGATCCGGATATGGCCGCTCACTGGAGCGTCAGGGCCCAGGTGCACGGGCTTCTCGATGCTAACGTTGGCGAGGGCATCTTCCCCGAAGATGGAGCGGGCGTACAGGTTAGCCGCCATGAAGCCACAGAACCCCGATAGAGCCTGTTATTTGGGGGCGGTGTTGGAGTGCATTAGCTTCCAGTTTGCAGCAGAAGTGCTCAAAACAACAGTGACAGGACATCAATGAAAGCTTATTTAGCAATGAGAATGATGCTGGAGAACAGGGAACCTATTCAGCAGTCACATGGCTTCAGAGCCACGCACCATGTTTGAGGGTCCTGTCTGCTACAAGAAGGTCCCCTTTTCTGCTATTGGTGTCTCACATATGCAAATATCTGTCACAAGAAGGCTCAGTGGTTACTGGCTGTGTATTTATCAGTCAGCAGACTGAAGGCATTATCAACCAGTGAGACACAGAGAGTGAGATCACAACAGAAAGCTCCGGTCTTTCTCAAAATGCGTACTGGACCGTACTTGTGCTCCCATGTACCCATTTCACATCATCTTCCATTGCTGAAGACAAGTTCCAATTCTCAAGAACAGAATAGGTAGAGAGGATGGTCAAAATACCCGGATGTCCTTCTTGCCCTGCCCCTAAGTATCAGGGATGCACTGCTTGCATCCTCCCAGAACGAGACCAATTCCATGACTCACTGCACCTCAAGTTCATTTTTGGAAGGCAAGTTAGCAAAACTGGTCTTACCGAAACACAGATACGATCTTCGCATTCTTGGTATTGAGAAACGCTCCATGACTTACTCCGGATGTAACATTAGCAAAAATGGGGGGCGGGCGAGGGGGGGGGGGGAGCACAGTACCTTCTCTGGAGTCAGGCATTTCATGTTGGTGGAGGAGAGGATGTGCTGCAGGTACTCATACAGGTCCATGATGTTGGTGTTCACCGTGACCTGGAGAGGCGGGGAACGTGTCGGTTTTCGGCAAACTTTCGGTAGCGCGACCCTGGGACTCTCGGCAGACGACGTCCTACCTTGTTCTCCCACTCAAACTCGGCCCACATTTGTCTGAACTCGGCATCAGTGCAGGAGGCTGGCTGGATGTAGTCCATGATGTCTATGTGGATGTCGCTCAGCACCACACAGTTCCTGTCGCTGGCCGCTCCTGACACGTCATAGACTGGGATGCAAAGACACCCAGTTATAACCGCGTAGGTGGGCAGATGGCTGAGTTACTAATAATGTGACGGTTAACCCATCAGGTCCCGGCAGGGGCTCCTTAACCTCAATTGCTCCAAAAAGTAACAAAAAAATCTCTCACTGAATAATTGCAATAAGTATCGCCTACTGCTCTGGATAAAAGAACCAGCCGACTAATCAAAATGCAAGCCGCAGGTTCAAATCCCAACAGGGGTTCTGCTACAATTAGCCAGGAGCTAAACCCTTCAGTTAAATAACAAAACCTAACCGGGTAATTTAGTGAGCAATGGGCTCCTTGTCCCTGATAAACGTACCTGACTTAATACAGAATGTTGGAACAGCTCTGTTCTCTAAGAGTGGGATAATGAGGTCTAACCTATGTTTCCAAAGATGATGCCATTTTCTGTGGACGCCACTTTGACGTTGGCCTTGATATTGGTGAAGTCGTGGGGGGCCAGTGTGAGCGGGGAGGGCTTCTCCACTAACTTCAGGTCGCCTGTCAGGGTCATATCAACCAAAGTCAGTGTCACACATTACACGGCATCTACAGTACAGCAATATAATATACAAATTTGTTTAGATTACATTAGATTCAGCTTTGTTGTCATTGTGAAGTATTCAGACAACTAAATGCAAGTTTGGTGTCTAATTCGAACCAGTGTGATTTGGTTGAAAAATATTTTTAAGAAAAATACATAATGTAAAAAAATAAATATTGTATATAATTGTGTGTGTTTATTGTGTAACATGTATTAAGCTGATGATTCCACTGCCTTTAATTTGACAAACGACAAAAATCAAAGCTCAATTTTGTGCAAAGCTCAAATTTTTGTTTTTACAACACACACTTAACATTTCCAAAACACTGTAAAGCACAGAAACAAATATGTGGACGTTCTGTGATCACTGAGGTGAGGGTACACACACACACACACACACACACACATAAACAGATGAAGACCCACGATAGTGCCCGGGCAAAGGAGCATACCCAGAGTGGCCAGCTCCAGCGTACAATTCTGCAGGGTGTCATTGGTCTGGTTGACTACCAGCACATCCAGCACTATGTCATACTGGTTGACGTGGACATAGGCCTCTGCGTATACTGGGTCAGAGAACCCAGTCAGCTGGGTGACCTGCAACAGAACGTCTCCCAAGTGTCATTTGGGGTTAATGTGTACAGAGAAGGTCCAATGATGACACCTCAAACGTTTAATCACCCCCGGAATAACAGCGCTAACCAGAATGTGAAATTACTTTGAAGGACTGAACCTGAACAAATACAGCACAAGGATTGAGGGACCAACAGTACTGTTACACTATCACCACTGAAGGTAACCCTTGGAATCGCATCTACTATTGGGCACAAGTGCCACCTACTGGAAAATTACAGGAACAAACAGCGTACACTGATGAAGCAGTAACACCTCGAGATTTAGCAACCTTAAAGATATCCTGCGAAATTACAAATTGAACATGTGTCTCGAATACTTAAATACTTACTTTAGATCCAAAGGAATCATATCCATTATTAGTTACCAGTTTTAATAGGGTTGCAAAATTCTGGGGATTTTCCATTATCTCCCATATATTCCCAGTAATTTCCATGGAAAGTTTGTCACTCGAAATATATCCAAAATTCCCCAGCTTAACTTCCCACAAAAAGGAAAGTTTCTGGAAATTTACCGCTCCATTGCAACTCTATTTAATAATACGTTTTGCCACAAGGGACATGCAGGTACCTTGTTGAGCCTGGAGGCCGAAGGGTCGGCCGCCTCCTTCCTCTGCGTGTTGCCCATGGCCGCCAGCAGGCTGAGCTGGAACTGGTCCTCCTTGGAGGCCGTCTCGCTCTTGGCAGTGAGCTGCATGAAGGTGAGGGGGTCGTCGGCCTGCACTGTCACACTGCGCTTCTCTGACTCTTTCTGGGGGGGGGGGGGAGACAGAGCGAGTTTAGAATCCTTTGAACAAAGCCTGTTAGAGTTAAATTGAGCCACAGCTTAAGGATTTCACTAGTCTGGAAATGTTTCTTTCATTAGTGTGTATCTTAAACCTATATTTGTAACTTTGGAATTTCAGTGTCATGTTTACAAACCAAACATTCCTAGAACTTACTGTCCAGTTGTTTCACGCTAGTTCTTTCTAAGACAGGAGAAATATCCCTGCTTCTTCTGTGTTAATACAGATATTTTTCCTCTTTGCTATTAAAAACAGGACGAGCTGAAGTATTTTGTTGCTAATTAGCACCCAAGGAAGCATCCATCTCATAGCCATGGATGAAAAAAAACAGGGCATTCCTCAAGAACTTCCCGGCTGGGGGGTGAACAGTTGCATTAAAACAAACTAGTTTATTCACTGGTGACTCTACTGGTCCACAAGTTCACAGAAAAAGGCTTGAGTATAAAAGTTTGAGGTACAGTGAAGATGGATGGAGCACATCAAACTAGTTAAAAAAATAAAATCAAAATGGACGAGAAGTCCTGACGCGGCATCCCTGCTAACGTGACGAGGAGCCTCACCTTTTGCGAGAGCTTCTCCTCCTCCAGCTTGACAGCCAGCATATGCGACAGCGACTTGCGGCACTCCTTGTTGAAGACGTCGTCCATGAGTGGCGAGCACTCAGACAGCACCTTGATGCACAGCGAGATGCGGTCCACGTCGTCGTCCGTGATCGGCTTCTTGGCCAGCGACGACTTGCCCAGGTGGAGCACGGAGGCCATGATCAGCATGGCCTCGGCCACAAAGGACTGTGGGTAAAATGGGGGGGGGGGGGGGGGGGGGCGACAGGGGGACCGGGGGGGGGGGGGGATGGCAGGGGGAAGCCAAAGACAAGGACAGAAACAAAAGGGCTTTCCCCCAGAGCCAAGTTT
>JAABNY020000019.1:3798962-3812101 GCA_015164015.2 Brevimyrus niger
ACTTAAGAAAGAGCTCCAGAGTAGCACGGGGAGTCACTCTGTAGTCAGAGCTCCCACCTAGTGCTGCATGAATCTACATCTGTAATCAGATATTTTCTGCAGTTACTATGTGTCCACTCAGCTGAGGTATGGATTAGTTGTAATTAATTAGATTATATAGTTTAGGAATTGTGTCCACGTTAAAATTATTGTAATACTGTATTTGGTTAAATTGATGTGATGTATAGTAATTGTGAATAAACTGCTAACTTTGCTAAACCTCTGCATGTTCCTCAGAGACTGGGGTTATTCTAACACTCTCTTGCAGCCTCTGACTAGACCCCGTTTCTCCGAGACCCGATGTGGCTGCCCAAGTTAAGTTACGGTGAATACTGGCCCAGCCTCTGAGGCGCGCACACGCTGGGTTACGGCACAAAGTCCGGCTCAGCCTCTGAGGTACACACACGCTGGGTTACGGTAATAGACCGGCCCAGCCTCTGAGGCGTGCACATGCTGAGTTACGGCACAAAGTCCGGCCCAGCCTCCGAGGTACACACACGCTGAGTTACGGCATACATCGGCTTAACCTCTGTGGCCCTCACTAGCTCAGATTCGACAGGTGTCAGCTGAGCCTCTGGGGCGTTATGGGCCGCCGGGTCCTGATGGGGATCTAGGCTGGCACTGTATTATATTGTAGTGATTTCCCAACTTCAAATCCTACATAGCAGAGCCCCGGATCGCCTTATCGGCCGAGGTGAATCCGATATGCCCCATCGTCCAGGATTAATGGAAGTTCAGCAATAGAAGGCACAGCCCAGGAGTAATCTAAACAGAAATGTCATGACTAAAATTGCCATAAAGATTATTAATCAAATTGGAGTCAGATATAATTTGGTCCTTACCTAAAACGGGTAAGTAATTTTACAGGAGCGCTCGGAAGGATTTCAAGCCTTCGGCCGTGCAATTGGATTCCGCCATTGGGCCAGTGGACGGTTCCCTTACACTGCTATACAAGTTTGCATTGCTGTGAGTTCCCCCAGCCGAGGCTTGAATCATCCTCAATAAATACGTGAACTAATTCCAGTCACGGTAATGTAATGTCATTTTACTGAAATCATCAAGCTACTTCATAGATCAATATGCATAACACGTGATACCAATCTAAATATAGTTCATATTGGAAAATACAAAGTCGTTAACTGTGGGGTGTGGCAAGAGGCTGCTGCGGAAAGCAAAGACATGACACCAGAGGCATTTTCAAAAAACATGAATTCCTGCTCTTCTTGTAATTGAAACCGCATTTTGCACAATAAATTTCTCAGTACAAAACAAATTAACTGCCGTGGGATTTCTGTGCAATGTTTCCAGATTTTCCCATGCAACCCAATTGACAGGCAGACTGTATCTCCATGGACATGGCTGCTGAGTGACAGGGGTGGGCGGCTGGGGAAGGAGCTCTATGATGACAGCCTGTGAGGTGGAGTGGACCGGCTTAGTGCTCCATAGGCTCCTCGGCCTTCTCCGCTGCCGGCTCCTCTGGAGGTGGGGCGACCTGCAGCACATGGGCAAGGGGAGCAGCACTTGTGAACCCAACATCGTCATACCCAGCATTCACCCTCCCCAGCAGCAATGAAAATCTTCAGTCTCGCAATTCATACAAATCATACGTCGGTCCTCTAGGGTCGCAAAATTCTGGAAATTTCCAAAGTTGGAAACTTTCCATGGGAATTAGCGGGAATATATGAGAATTAATGAAAAATTTATTTTCAAATAAAATGAAAATTTGCAAAACCGCAGGTTAGCCTACAAAAGGGAACTTAAATGTAGTTGAGGAAAAAAGACATATTGATATAATATCACAATAATAATTTTTGCAACCAATGCTTGTGAGTAATCGCGTGCATAAATACATCGCAAAATAAGCATCTGCATCAAAATGCACTGCTTATAACTCATATTCTGTTTCATTATTCGTATAGTTTGCTTTTTGTACGATCTGTCATACAGCAAAGAGTTCCACATTTCCAAAATTCCCTAGCTTAACTTCCCATGGAATGTTTTTGGAAATTTTCTGCCCCTTTGCAACCCTACTTCTCATGCGAAGTTTCTGGAAAGTCGACACTGCATTTCCTAGATAGACCCTAAACAATCATGGCAGGTTTTTACAACCTTACAACACCCCAAGAATCTCACACCACTGCTTCTCCACCTTAAAGGTCTCACTGTATCTCACACTGTTTGCTTGACTGGTTAGACTGATTGCTAGTTTGCTACCTCATCCTGAGTATTAGTTTCTCTTAAAAATCCTGACAATATATCCATTACAGACGCAAATTTACAAATCATCACTAACTTGTTCCAACTTGTAACACTTAAGTTTCAAAGGGGACTAAAACTTAAAGGTCCCTGTAAATTCTGGAATAATCAGTTGTACATAATCAGTATTGCAATCTTGTTTACATCCACGAAAAGCTTGACTGAAATTAAGTGGGATAAAAAGGGATCTTGCTGGAAAAATGTGAAAAAGAGCAATACTATCTTTGATATAACCAAGTAAATGTTTTTTCTTTTACATTTTGCAACTAGTAATTACATTCTGCATGCTTCACTTCATGGGCTTCTTGTTTTAATTATACAATGCAGCACAATCTTCATTCCCAATCAATAAGCACATGGCAACAAAACTCTTAAAGCCGAGCTAAGGCAATGCAAAATCACAATATTATTTTGAAATATTCCTTGCAAAGTGACAAGGAAAACACATACACCATTTTCACGCATCATCCATACCTTTCTCTGGGGTCTCTCTTCAAGGCCTTCTAGGAACTGGGCCACATCATCGTCATCGTAGATGGCGAACTCCATATCCTTTCCAACAATCCCAACAGACACGTTCTGGAATAAACAGAAACACCAGGTGATTCATTTATTTCCAGGCAGGACGCTATCACTGCTGTAAAGCAGCCATTTCACCACCAGGTGTCCTTACTTTAGTGGTGAGATCCTGCTCTGTGGGGAGGGTCTCCCTCAAGGCAAGCAGACCATGCTGGACCAGTTCATTCAGACTGCCTGGAAGACAACCATGGGAACCTTTGGGTGAAACACTCCATCATCAGCTGGGACAACAAGAACAATGGCATTTTACTCACAGTCAGGGAAACGTTCCATTTTCTGTTCCAAGTAAGTACGGGCAGACTGAGAGCGGGCGCCGATGGACATGGCCTTGCAGTCAAAGTAGTTAGCTGAGGGACATGTCTGGAAGATGTGTGGTCCCATGTCCTGGGAGTGAAAGGGGAAAACTCCATTTCAGATGTACCTCTCATGTGAATCAGGGTTCTTCAATTAAAATGCTATTTATTATGAAGAAGCTTGTTAGTGACAAAGCAGAGGAACGCACTAGATACGTGGTGGAGTGGATTTACTAAACCCACCACACTTCATGATGAAGAGTAAGCTAAAGCACTATCTCCTTTCAAGTCTACTTACATCATAGCCGGCAATGAGCAGGCCGACTCCGTACGGCCGCCTTCCGTACCTCTGCGTTGGAATTTGGGTTTCTGAAGAAGCAGTCAAGGGCAAAGCTTTGTACTGCAATAGTACAGCATTCGAAGAACACTTAACTGCTTCAGAGACAAGGGATCCACAAAACAGCATTCACATTACTGAATCTCAAAAGCTGAATTTCAGGTAATATGATTATGAAAGTGAAATTCTGAAGGATACTGCTTCCGATTAGGGCAACCAGGCGAGACACGGGGAGCGGTCGGTCAAACACAAACCTGGAGTCAAGGCACTCCTGGCGCATGAAGTTACTGTACATAGGTTAGAGAACAGAAGAGGCATCACAAGTTGTGTGGCTGCCTTGGCAACAATCCCCAATGGTGCTGAACATGCAATTCTGCTGACCAGAGAAGCCTGGCGTCCGCTGTCAGGCCTGCGATGGAGATGCCCACGTGGTCATCCACATGAAGAATCTTCTTCTGGTGAGCAGCCAACTCCGACTGGGCTCTCTTGGAACGAGAAGTGCCAAACAGCATTAATTACAGCAACAAAAAAAAAACATGCTTTTGTTATTTGCCTCCAAAAAAGAACAACTTTCACTTATAATGCAAAGTGATTATGACCAACAGAACAAGTAGATTGATTTCTAACTTCCATTACAACATTGACCAGTCCAGGCAATGTCAGTAAGAATCCATTACAGACAGAAGTAGAATGTTCTGGTGCAGAAAGGAAAAATCCAAACCAAGGTTTTGTTTCAACCAACCAATTGAGTAACTCTGTGACTGCGGCTCCTCATACTCAGCTCACTGGTTGAAAAAGAAAAACTTGGTCTTGATTTGTACTTTCAGGACCTGAACTTTTCACCTCTGTCTGTAATTAATTACTTTTGTAACTTCCGCAACACTGATGAGTCCTATGTGCAGTGTATGGATCAAAGTAGCAGAAAGCTTTCGATAGCCAACAGACATAATTCAAGCGGCAAACAATTAACAGTGTTTCTCAACCCAGTGACTTCCAGAAAGTCCATATTTTTGCTCTCTCCCAGCTTTCAGCCAACCAAAAACACCAAATACCTGGAACGAATGTGCTTGGAGATGGAAAAGAGAAAAAAAAAAGCAAAACTATCTGGGATTTCAAGAGGACTGGGTTTGGAAACACTATACTGCTTGGTCCACTGCAAAAAAAAAAATCTTTGAAAGAACCTTTGATAAATATACTACCTTAATACCTGAGCTGAGTATTTAACATGAATATTTGAAACATGAAAAAGCAGAGAAACAGGCCCATACCTTCAGGGCCACGAGTACGGCATGGGTCCGCGACTTAAGCCCCACAGTAGCTGATCCCTGCTTCACTGCTTCCATGGCGTATTCAATCTGATGAATACGCCCCTGAAACACATACAGCACCATTTATTTGTATTCTCTAAACTGCTTAACACAAATCTTATATTACATTTAACTATCTGAATTAGTGTTGGGCGAAATATATCGATAAAATATTGTGCCTTGATTATGAACATGTATAATCATGCATTTGAATGTCATGAGTGTCGTGAAATATTCTAAAAGCTCATTGTCTTGCATAATTAACAGCTTTAATATACTATTTTTAAACAAATTCCATCAAGGCATGAGTCATTTGTTGGCCTTATTTATCATTATATCCGCCACACGCTCCATAACTATTAAAACAATTTGGTCATTATAATCAGAAAAAGTAAAAAACAAAACAAAAAAAAAAAAACACTCTCATATTTTACGGTTTACTACACATGAATTTTAGAACACTGTGATAAACATCAAAAATCGTGAAAATCTCTGAAGATATAATTTTTAGGAGATATCGCCCAGCCTTTTTCTGAATACAGTTTTGTCCTTACCTAAGTTAGGTGTTAATACAGACTTATTTTTTCTGAATTATGGGATTATGAAACATAGCAAAATTGCCTACTTACCTGAGGACTCCAAACTGTAACATCATTGTCATACTGGTTACGAAACTAGATTGATTTAAAAAAAAAGGAAACAATTGTGAGCTTAATTTTAAAAAGACCTATATTTTTGTCCCATTCATACTTACCGAATTGTCTTGATATTGCATCTTGGAGGACTACACCGACACAATAAACATCCTCTCCTACGTCCTTATATACCACAACATATAAAATGTCCAACTTGTGAATAATTAACAGGGCTGTTTTACACATACCATCTGTTCTTCAGTCTCACTTGACATCACTTCTTATCTTGACGGGAAAATTGGCTGCTCTTCATCTCACTACTTGTTATATATATAAATGACGGTTCATAAAATAGGTTATTTACAACTACAAATGTGTTTTAAATGATTACATCGATTCTTTCCAATTAAGTGTAGTGAAATACATGTGTATGATTGTTACATGTGTGCTTGCCCTGTTTCGTCTTAGTTACAAGTGTAACATGACTTTGGCGACCACATTTTACAATAAGTGGACAGCGAGGGCAGGACAAAGAGAGCGTCAATACAACGCAAATACGTCTACAAATAGAACTTTGTAAAAAGCAGGGCTGCCAACTTGGGGCAGCTGACAGATTTTCAATCCGAGATGTCTGCACGCACATTCACACGAATGTACAACCATGTAAGACTTTTATTACGTTGTAAAAGAAAGTCTGCAGGGTTTGCAAAACTGCCCCAATGCTTCTGATGCAGCTAATTTTAGGTTTATAATAGAATAAGATTTCCTGCGGGAGTCTGAAAGGGTGAGTACCGCGCCAGATGCGTGAGAGTTGGCAGCAATGACGTATGGTACCCTAACACAGGGGTGTCAAACTGCAGTCCTGGAGGGCCGGAGCCCTGTGTAGCTTAGTTCTTTCCCTGATCCACCACAAATGATTCAGCTCAACTGCTATGTGGTAATTAGCACAAGAAGTTGAATCAGGTGTGTTAAACGACGGGCAACCGAAAAATGTGCGGGGCTCCGGCCCCCCAGGACTGGAGTCTGACACCTGTGCCCTAACATAACCACACATAATTAACATTGTTCGGATTTTCGTTCCACTCTTCTCCGAATAAAAGGCACGATGCTCAGTTTCTCCATGTACCCGCCATTAGTTTTAGATTGAAATGAACGAACTTGAAAACGAAAGTAAAATTAATTTCCCAGAGAAAATTGTATGTTCACACTATTTTAATATTTTTTTCTACTGAACGTCGCGACTATACAAGTATTTCATTTACATCCCGGCTAGAGAACAAAAAATATTGATGTTGATTGGGAATCACAAAGACGCCTGGTCAAGGCCTCCCTACTTGCAAAGCCTGGCTAAAAAATGTAATATTAACGTTGAATTCCCCTTAAAAAGATAAAGCCCTTACAATTTGTAAGATGTTTAAAGCCAGTGTGTGGATTTGCTCTTGTTAAACAGTGACTGAAAACTCTCTGCCCGCTTATATGATACAGTAGCTTAGCAGGCCGGCAACGCAGGAAACTAAACGCTTACTCACTGCCCTGTGCGTTCGAGTAAACGTTCTCTAAATTAGACTTGTTTTCATCGCTCAATAGCATTATTCTTATAAATTAACATAAAACAACGACTTAGGAGTAGCTTATTACGTATGCAAAACAAAACACATTTTGAACCTTTATTCATCCTTACCATTCTGTTCTCCCTGCGACAGGCACTACTTTCCTTCGTTGATCGACGATCTGTTGCTTTTCCTGGATCTTCGAACGACCAGGCAAAAGCAATAGATCGTAGATCTGTTAAAAAAAACTGATTACAATTTACGATGTGTGGAGGTTTAACCCAGAGGATGAAAATATTTTTCTCAGAATATGAACACACAATGAAATGATTAATATTTATTTACATTTTTGTATGTATTTGTGTATGAGGCTATTAATCTATTAGCATATTACATTGCATTATAATCCAAAACTAGACCAAATTTTATGTATATAGGCTGACAAATCTGTTTTGCTGTGTAAAAATTTTAATTTTTCTTTTTTATGATAAGGCGATGAAAATTCATGTCGAGTATAGTCCTTGAGGATACGTCATAAAGATGCATGGTACACCTGTAACATTTAATGGTTAAGGGCCAGAGGCTTTCTTTGCAAACATGGACATAAGGAGGGGGAGACATTATAAGAAGCTTAGGCCACTGGGGGGAAGCAACACTGCTAACCTCTGACCCGGCCCAATCCAAATGCATTTTTTTGGATTAATGTGACTCCATTCATTTACTTGTACAATTAAATTTTACACCAATACACAGTTAAGTATTGTTCAGTGTGTGTGCATGTGTGTGTTTTCTAACATAGAATATAAATATATTTAATAGATCCATGGATTTTGACTCTAAGCCTTGTTAGACTATGTTTATTCTGGATGTTATTATTGTTCAGTTCTTAATTGTCCTTGATTGTGGTGCTGTCTAGGTGAAATGTATTAAATTAGAAACTTGGGCTTCATATTTTTTCTATACCAACTTGTCCTATGCACGGTTGCAGTGGCCCAGGGCCTTTTATGAGCACAATGCAGGGAAAAACTCAGGATGAGGTGCCATCATATTGCAAGACACCCCCCCCCCACACACACACACACACAATTTGAGTCCTGCGAATAAATGGCATCCCGTAATAAATGGACTTTGTGCCCTGCACTGCCCAGGATAGGCTCTGGCCTGTGACCCTGACCAGAACAAGACCATGGAAGCCAAATGGAGGAATGATTGTTGTTAGATCTCTTTATATATTGTTACATCTAGGGGGCGACATAGAGTCTTTTTACCGCACTTAATACACTACAGTAACGGTTGCAGTGGCTCGCAATTGTTGTTGAGCAATAGCAATTATGAGCCAGTAGGTAAAGTAGTATTTAAGGACAGTGGAAAATAATCTTACTGTAGCCAGTAACATTCTCAGTAAGGACACTGCTGTTGTTCTAAGAATCTCTCCAACATAATATCCACGGATAAAATTTTAAGTCGCTTTTGACAATAGCCCTATGCCACTAAATGAAAATGTCAATTGATCAATGGCCACTTAATCAGTAGCCCTTTAAAAGTTAAGTGACTAAATGGCTTATTTTATTAGAGGGTAACTTGTACTGTTTCTTTTTTGTGGTTCCAAATGATCAATGAATAATTCAATTTAGATTGCACAAAATGTCTTTGTATCCATAGTATACGTATTTTCATCACTTTAGCCCTGGGCTGGAATGCCCACCAGACATACATGGCCCACCAGACATACATACCCAAGGTACATTTTTTCCGATCCGGGGGGCACTAACCAATTGGCCCACCAGGACAATGCAGGGTATGCCAGATGGCCAGTCCAGGCCTGCTTCAGTTTACGAGTTTCAAATTCAGTTTATCATATCTTTCGATATGACGTGAATTTCAATTAGACAACATCCCAATTAATGATAACTAATAGAGAATCTACCAGGATGAAAAACAGTATGCAGGGCAAGGCATGGAAATATGTGTTTTAGTGCTGGACAGTCAGCGTTCAGGCTGTCCGCGCATCCCTCGTGTCAAGCGCGAAGCCTATATAACATCATGTTACCTCTAGGCGGCGCCATAGAGACCATCTTCGGGGGAAAAAAACAACAGTTCACCTTCTTTTCCTTTTACCCAAAATGCTCGAGTTACAGTGGCCATGGAGCGCGTTCGCTGTCATGCAATAACACAATAATACGGCGAGGGGGAAAAAACGGGGGGCAAGGAAACTTTTAACGGGAATTTAAGGGTACGCCTTGCGAAACATGGCTGTGAGAGAAGAAGGAGATGTTGTGCACAGTAAAAGCAAGCACCACGACGGGATTGGCAGTGTAAACAGCACAGAAAGCTTCAGGAACGGCTATGCGAAGGGCTGCGTCACCCCTTTAAAACAAGATCACCGGAGGGGCTTTTTATTTAACTTGTGCAGATTTTGCAATCCGGATCTGCTGGGCACCCGATTGCGGGCTTCGGCTCTGTATCTCGGCGCATTTGCAGTCCTTGTCGCCTCGCTGCTTAATTCCCGTAGCTTGCAGAGTGGACTTTGCTTTCTGGATCTGCGGACTTTGCTGGGCTTTTCGCAATCCGTCAGTCCCTTGTTCAGCATCGGCTGCGCGTTTTTCTTCCTGACATTTTACCTGAGGAGGAAGAAGCAGGAAAGTTGCAGATGCTGGCTGGCGTCGCTGCCGGCGTCCTGCTTCTTCGGGGATTTCTTGGTCGTGCAGTTCTTGCAATGGGGGGACGATCGGCAAATGCAAATGGTGGGCAGGCTGCTCTTCGTCCTGGGCTGCGTCGGTTTGTTGACCCTGATCCCGGCTCTAAAGCTCAGACACAGTGTCCTCATCTTGGTCTTCGCCAGCTCCGTGTGGCTGGTTTCCTTCACCAGTCTGGACTCCCTGCCCCCGTCCCTGAGACCCCTCTCGGCGTGTCTCGCAGGGGTTGCCGGCTCCCTCCTGGCTCTCTGCTTCGAGAACTGCTACCCATGGAGGGACGCCTCTCACAGGATCCCAAACCTGGAGGAGAAGGTGCCCGTGATCAGACCTAGACGACGCTCCAGTTGCGTTTCCCTCGGAGAAACGTCCACCAGTTACTATGGCAGTTGTAAGATGCCCCGGAGACCTTCACTTCCCTGTATTTCCAAAGAGCAGGTATGTTCTCGCAATTACACACGAATGGCCGTTTAAATATCAGCGACTATCATGCTATATAATACACTACGAAAAATTATAATAAATAGCCAGTGCAATTTTGAACTTCTAAGAAACAATGCAAAGATGCATATTGTCATGGCATTTGCTGCACGGAGTTATTAATGTCATCTCAGGGAGTGCGCGTTTTTATTACATGTCTTTCTGTTTTCAATTGAATTATTAGACTTCTATAATAATAATATTAATACAGTTATTATTATTATTATTAATAATAATAATAATAATTCTTCTTCTTATTATTATTAATATTCAAGTAGAAGGTGTTTACCAGTGGAATTCCGCACCTCAAAATATGTAGTTCCATGTAGGCCAAACATTAAAAGTTTAAACTTCGAAAACAAGTTCCCAGAAAAGCAAATAAATAATAATAAACACAAGCTATTTTTTAATAAACTAACTACTGTTAATAACTTACCTCGTATGCAGAAAAAAAATATTCATTACCGTTTTTGAAAAGTTTTGAATACCATTAAATACAGTGTGCCTTTGAATAATTCAAAATTTGTATAATATATTCAGATTAATTCTAAAACTTAAAATATAAAATTTAGTTAGACGGGATGATAAAACTATTCCCTGTTTGTCTTTTCATATAAATTTTTAATGTTGTATAAGGCAAGTAAATAGTCTACTACCTAGTACAATAAATATTTTTTAGAATAAACCTTAAATATACGGTTAATAGGTTTAGCATCCGGATGCAGAAATACAAAATTAAAACCCTATTAGGGATCATTAAAGTGAATTCAATTTTCATTTAATTGCATTTTTTCACCTATTTGTCTTTTGTCCACTTGGTGCAATTCTGAATGCATATCCTTCAAAAATAATTAAAAAGAACAAGATTTTTAAACTGAAAATATACAGGGTGATGAATAATATATAGTGTACAGTAAGTACCCCAAGTACAATTTAATCGCTTTTTGCCAGTTGCCACTGAGAGACTCTGAGGCCTCAGTGCCGTGTGACAGGGAAGCGTAACTTCATACATCCTGTTAACATTGTCATACCCATGCTTTTAAACTGGAGCTGCTTGTTTTAATAATTTACAGTACTTTGTACAGCTTTACCGTGGTTCTGTTACAGATGGCCCCGGGAATGGTTCATTGCTTTTGCAAAAGAAAGTCTTTCTAGACACAAAACTAACTGAAACATTTATTGTTTAATTCCAAAGACAGACATTTTGGTGCCAATGACAAGAGTCAGTGTTTAATCGTATGTTTTTGCATGTCTGTGTAAAATTATCCCAGGTAAAAGGAAAAAAGGAATTTTATTTGATTTTAGTTCATTGCAAAAAATTTTAGGGATGTACAACTGTTTTGGCTATTACATAAGTACGTGGAAATGTACTCACAGCTACATTCATACGTTTGTGCAGTCAGCTTTCTGTAGTTGTCTGCTATGGGTCAGGCCTTTGTATAAATGTGATGCCTCTTTCAACTAAATGTCTGCATTTACTGAGTGCCACATTTCCAGGCTTTGTAATGAAGCAGAAAAATATTTTCTGTGTACCTGCTGCGTGTTTTGAAAGGTGTCTGAGGGTCTGCATGTCATTTCGAAGTGGGTTGTCCGAGTTTTCAATCAAAGCTTGGTGATTAAAATAACAATGTTGAAATTTGGCTTTCATTTCTGGGCAGTTCTGTCATGGTTACTGCTCTTCTTTTCAGCATACCGCATAACTTTCTCTTTAAATGCGAGGTTGGTTTCACTTTTGGCATTGGATTGTTATAGGCAAAGTGGATTTATTGCAATCACTGATATGCTTTAAAAAAATCTGTGGGAAGAAGTACTTGCTGAAGTGTCCATGTTCTTTGGGCACCAGAAAGTCCTGTAAGCGCGATTGGTGTCTTGTTTTCCACTTGCGGTTATTATTTCACGCTTAGATCATTTTTAGTTACACGGTGCGGAAGCCCCTGCACCCTGCCATGAAATACCCCCCCTCAGTTTGCCCCACTGCCCCGCATGCCGAGGTGAAATACCTCTCTCTCTTTGAAATACCCCCCACCCTAATGTGAAAAGCGCTTTTCTCTGTGCCATGCTGTAATAAAGTTCCCTCCCCTTCTGACGTTACTGAAGCCCTACTTTAGAGCTCCCAACCACCAATTAAAATCGATGCCTTAGATCTGAAGATGAATCCAGATGGTATCAAGGCACAAATACCCATATTGGTGGTCAGTAAATTACTTATCGTTCAAAAAAAAAATTGCGGGGCTCAAAAAAATGGCTGGGCTGAAGTTTTGGTATTATTGCTTTTTGACTCGACCTGCATTTATCGTGTGGTTTTCTAAGCATGGTTAAAATTTAGGCCACAACTGGGACTTTAGGTTTTTGTAAATATTTTATATTGCAGTAATGTGTTCTTTTTAATAATCTTCATAAAGTCTAGCTTCAGATCTTGTGGTTCATTAAATGTAATGTGACGGCTGTGTTTTGTAGCAGGTCAGGAGAACCGCGTTTGCGTTCTCACCTATGGGCTGGTTATCTATGACAGGAAGCATGTTGCTGCCTGTTGTCGGACTCCATCGACGAGACGGCATGGCTTCGGCGGTGCCCCCGGAACCCTCACCTAGCGCGTGTGTCTAACTCTCACCTGCTCATTTTGGGACAGAAGACGGCAACACATGCCCGTGTCACCTGTGGCCTGCAGGGGGCGCCAGCCAGGGCCGTGGAGCGCAGTGCAGATGCGTGGGGGTGCGGGCGGGGTTTGCGTCGCATGAGCAGCACGGCGAAACATCCCATCGGATGTAGTTAACACCGGCTCTCAGTTATTTACAGTCGAAACATCCCTGCTGATGGTATAACAACTAGCCCAGTCCTGTTTACAGTTGATACATCCCATCTGACATTATTAATAGCTATGTGTTACCAACATCCCCCTGTCCAGGGTTGTTCCCTGCCTTGTGCCCGTTGCTTCCGGGATAGGCTCCAGACCCCCCGCGACCCAGTAGG
>JAABNY020000019.1:3837209-3851259 GCA_015164015.2 Brevimyrus niger
CTCTCTCTCTCTCTCTCTCTCTCTCTCTCTCTCTCTCTCTCTCTCTCTCTCTCTCTCTCTCTCTCTCTCTCTCTCTTGCTCTCCCCTTCTGGCTCCCCCTCTCTCTGCAAATCTGTTGTGCTATTCGACCTGAGACACATTATAAATGTTAAGAAATGTGGAGTATGAATTAAGTCCTCCCCCACAACATGCCGTCGTACGAGGCTGACCCTCTTTGCCCTGAAATGCAGTGTGTATCTAAGTGGTAGTATGCAGCAATATTTCAGTGTATGTATTACCCGTGTGTGACTGTGTGTGTGTTTTGACCACCGTTATCCTGCCAATGAATAGATGCCACCTTGTGGGACAAACTCCCCGCGTCACTGTGACATCTGAGCCTCTGGGGTGACCTGGGGCTTTGGCGGGGGGCCGAGTGTGTATGAGGTTCCCATAGCGGCATATCACACACACCGCCTCAGATGTGTTCACACTCTCGCAAACACACAGTCACTGAGGCTGTGGTGTCCTGAGAAGGTTTTATGGCGTGAGGAGTGACAGTGTTGGGGATCAGGTTTGTCTCTCGCAGCCCCCCCCCCCCCAACCCACCAGCTAACCTGTGCTTCTCTCCTCTTCTTCTAGATGATTCTCTGGGACTGGGACTTGAAGCAGTGGTACAAGCCCCAGTATCAGGTCAGTGTGTGTTTGTGTGTGTGTGTGTGTGTTGGGGAGGGCTTCATCGCCTCCACACCTATGATGTCATCGTTCTCACCACATATGGCTGCATGTATTTAGCCTGACATTACGGCGTGGACAGTCCACTCTACTCCTCATCATGCGAGGGGGGACACTGAAGGTGGACTCGACCCAAAAGCACTAAACTAGATACCCAGGCTTAACCTCGGTCCCCTTCTGTGTAAAGGTGGTACGTCCCGCAGTGAGGTCGGTCCGCTCACCTCTATGCGCGGCTCTTGGCCGTTGAGCGTCACAGAGGCACCCCAGCGAGTTTCCGTTTCAGGCCCATAGATACTCATTTCCTGAAATAAACTGCCCCCCCCCCACCTTGGTGACAACCACACAGGTACATGAAAAACCTGGTGACGTCAGTCTAACTGAAGGCCCACTTTTTCTGCTGCTCAGTCACCTTAAGCAAAGGTAACCAGGTCATTGATTGGCTGGGTGTCTCCCTTTGGGGGGGGGGGGGGGCACACTGCTGCAGTCCCACTCCTGCCAGCCCCTGATAAATCTCCATTCTGGCATGGCTGCGGCAAGATTATTGCTGGTGTTATTTATGTGCGCGCCCCCCTCCTCCCCTTCCTGCCCCACACTTTTGACGTCACCGAGTCAGTGGGGCTGTGTTTGTGTGGCAGCAGGCAGGGGGGGAATGTGGGCCCACTTTCTTTTATTACTTTCACTGCTGCCAAAAATGTCCGACCCTCTTTTAGCCACGCAAAATCAATAGGATTGGCCCAGCTTGGCTCTGTGTAGGCAGCCCCCCCAGCTGGCATGGTGTTGTGGGGTTGAGGGGGGGGGCTTATGGCTTAATGATAATAATTCATCACCTTCTCAATGTAGTCGGTTGTGTTTAGGGGAGCATGTACATGCGTTTAAGCTTTGTGCGTCCTTCTGTGTGTCTTTGTGGCCTCTGCGAACATCGGCCTGCAGGCCTTTTGCGAGCTGGCCTGCCGCTCTTGAGTCTCAAAGCTTCTGGTGTCACGCGTCACACCAGCTTTGGCCACAAGAGGGCAGCAATGCGCAGCTGCAGCGTGCTAGTCATTCATATGGTCCATGACTCCTGGCCTCGAGGTTATGTCCACTAAAACTAAAATTAGATTGTTTTATTATGGATTTGAAACTATTTTACAACTTCCTGTTCACATTATCTAGTAATAAGAAAGCAGCCAAGCATTTCTTACTTTGTGAAAAATTGTACTTTCAAAGATAACCAGGACATTAATGCTTGAAGTCATGGGGCTATTCCACTGAAGAATTTTGAGCAAAAAAGTACTTAATGCGCAATATGGATATTTATTTTTTTCTTGGTATTTTTTTGCATAATATTTTTATAACAATAATATCCCATTTATCTTCTTGCAAAAAAAATAATAAAAAATAAACTCAGCCTCTTTTGCTGATGGAACACAGCACATTGAATAGGCTAACTCTGCAGAGAATCACTTGAAAGATACCGGAAATGCATGTTTTTTACATTTTTTTATTAGATTAATAAAGCATAAAGGGCGGAAAACGTTCTCAGCGGATAAAACTTGTTAGACGATGCTTGGAAAATTCACAGCAGCATTAAAAAAACGCCCAGAACCAGTAAAATAAACACCAGGGACCGATGCTGGAAAGCAAGTCAGTGCGTTTTATGGTTTCCCTGTAAATGACAAGAAATCGGCCCCATAAAGTTTTATCCGGTTTAACAAAAGTGCCAGGCTTAACCTTGAGAACTGGGCCAGAAGCGTCTTGATGTGAAGAGTTCGCCTCCGCCCTCCCGCCACTAGGGGGCCTTGGCCGGGAATGTGGTGGACCTCTCCATGATCAACGAGGCGCGTAACCTGGTAACGGAGTTGCTGGCGGACCCCGCGGTGCCGGCGCAGGTCGCCTCTTCGCTGCGCTCCGTCAGCAGCCTCATGGGCACCTTCTCCGGCTCCTGCCGGCCTCGCGTCAACCCGTTCACGCCCTTCCCCGGCTTCTACCCCTGCACCGGCGCCGAGGACCCTGTCGACAAGGGCGACAGGAAGCCGCACAAGGTAGGATCCGGATTCCGGAACCGTGCCCGTGTCTGGAGACCCTGCGGAGAATGAACATGGGCTGGTGTTTCATTCCCAGCAGTACTGTTTTAAATCTGATCACTAATTACTGGCAAACTGGTGTCTTGTCATATATGACAAATATATTCTTATCCAGTCATGGATTCTAATGGCTGGATTCCAGTGATATTCCTTAGAGTTTATTTCTAGTTTTTAACAGCATTTCTGTTGTTTAGTGCCAAATGAATGATGAGATCCTGGGTAAAAGGGGCCGACCGCAATTGTTGTCGCCATTGTGTCCCTCTGTCTCCCCCTACAGGTCATGAGCAGCAGGAACAGCCTGCCCACTCCGCAGCCGCGGCGCAGCTCCACCACCTCCACCCTCCCGCCGCTGGAGCTGGCGGCGGCGGCGGCGACACGCTGGGAGCGCAGTAACGGCAAGAGGCCCCACGCAGAGCTCTCGCTGACCAGGTGAGGGCGCTCTGCCTTCCAATGTCTCTTAATTTTACCTTTGGTATTTTTTGGCCGCTGTGGGGCTCATCACATTCGCAACATTTAGTTTACAATGATAGCTGTGGCATCATTCAAACCAGAGTCGCTATGATGACGATTGGATGAGTGTTTGATTTGGAAGGTATGATTTTGGTGCCTGATCTCACCATCCACCATATTGGATGCCTCCAGCTTGTTCCACCGGGCAGGTGAACAAGCTGAACAGGATGCGAGTTTACTGCAGAGCACAGATACACGCATGTTCACTTACAAACACACACTGTGGGCAATAACGAGATGGGAAGGTGCATTAATATACATGTTTGGACTGTGGGAGGGACCTGGAGTGACGGTAGGGGGGCCATACAAGCTTCATACACACAGAGCAGACACTGGATTCAAATCACACATGATTAGTGTAATAGGTAACGCTTCACATTAACTTCACCCTCATAATGAACTCATTTAGCATTCAAAGAACATTCGTATGCTGCATGTAAGTAAACCTTCATCCAAACATACCTTAACAGCTTTAATATACATTAATAAGAAAGATCATATGATTATATGATTATAAACTTTGCTGGTATATAATATACGGTAGTATATTTAAGCTGCTAATGTATGCTAGAATGTTAAGGTATACATACATGCTGCTTATGAATGCTCTATGCATGCTTTATAAATGCATGATGAAGGTGTACTGAATGTTCAAAAGTGAAAATCCACAGACAGAACAGCCCTTGCTGGATAAGATTGTCCACCCCTGTTCTATGGCTAAGTGCCTTCTTATGGGTTATAGTGTAGCATAAGTGTGTTTTAAATTACACATGCAAGGTAAGAATTGTCATTTATCTGTCATTTAAGCCATTTGGACTTTTTGATGGTACATTTTATTCTGATATGACATGGGCTGGGTTGCATTGCCCTTAATTTTCCACTAGATGGCAGTAAACAGCTGAGATGCTGTGTGTGGTTTTGTCTGCAAAATGTTCATGGAACTTGACTCTTTTAATGCAGTGGCTTTTTTCTCGAAGCACTGTTTTTTTCGCAGTTTTTTTTTAATTGTCTTAAGTGTCACATGCTGGCAACAAAGTACTCTGCCTGATGTGAGTTGGGTATATTTTGCACACAGACGCTTGGGTGTGTAGCGATATGTTTGGGCAGTGTAATTTTTCCAGAAAGGCTCAAGGGTCATGTGATCTGGCAAGGCCTTGACCTGTGTCACTGACAAGACGACCTTCTGTTTCAAAGCCAGGGTTCCCCACCCAATGGACCGAATGCCAGCCTGCTGACCATCCCCAAACCTCGGTCCTCCTCAGTGTCCCTCACGTACCACGCAGCACCCAGGAGGGCAGGTGAGTCTGGAAGTCGGGGGGGAGGGGTGCTGTATATCCCATATGCTGACATATTTCAGCTGTGAATAGGATAGACAGGGACTTGCCCAGGAGACGTCCTGGATGAGACGTCAGTCCATCACAGGATGTAAAACATGCAGGCTGATTTACAGGCCCAGTCCATCTGCAGTTTAAAACCACAAAACAAACGAACGCAGGAGAAATATTCAGGCGTCAAGTGCAACTGCTGGTTAGAGCTTTGAACCTGTGGCTGCTTGGGCCACCACACACCTTCCGCTGTCTTGTGGGGGGGTGATACGCTGAAATAGAGGTGCAGCCTGAGAGCGTTTCCATTTGTTGGCATTAGTGTTTTTCCTATAGAAATGGAGAGTCCCCGCAAAGATACCGACGTTTCCGCGTGCGTGTGTCTGCAGGCACGTCACCCAGCTTGAGCCCGCTGAGTTCCCCCAGTCACAGCCCTCCGTCTGCCAGCCTGGGCCCAGTGAAGCGCTCCCCTGTCGAGTTCCCCGACACGGCGGACTTCCTGACCAAGCCCAGTGTCAGCCTGCACAAGCCACTGGGATACACCCTCAGCTCGCCCGACTTCCATCCCCAGTTCCGGGTGTCCGGTGCGCTCATCTGTGCCAGGTATGGCCCACCACCCTTAAGTACCGCCTACCACCACAAGCCCCACCCCCCACCATTAGGTCCCGCCTACCACCACAAGCCCCACCCACCACCCTTAAGTACCGCCTACCACCACAAGCCCCACCCACCACCCTTCCAAGCCCCCGCCCACCGCTGCCAAGCCCCTACCCTCGAGGTGCAAAGTCAGGGGAGTTTTCAGGATATTCATGTACCATGGCTGGGTGAGCCTGAGAGCACCATGGGCCGCTAGCTGTCAGAATCCTAACATGATCTATACCATGGCTGGCCAGTACTACTAAAGCATTATTAAACATCCACTGAGTGTTCGGGCTCCTTAGACATGCTGCCATCATGTGGTTCTGGATGGTATTACTGACCCAAAATGGTGTATGGTAAGTCTGACTGAGCTGTGTATGGATAAGAATAGTAAAATCTACTAGGTAGGGACATTCAGGAGTACAACTGTGTATCCAACCTGTTTATACTGGACCTAAGCTGTGGATTGTTTTGATATTTGACTTCTCTATGAGAATGGGGGGGCTTCACTTTGAGATGGGAAACAGTGATTAAGGTCAGTAAAAAGCCTTTATTAGCTGGGGACAGACTTGGTCTCCATATGTCTGATGGCGTCACATGCAAGTAATAATTTTTCTGTACTGTATCTGTGTTACTTATGCAGGTGAATCCTAGTCTGATGCAGGGATATTTTTAGGCCATACAAGCTGAGAAATTTTATTACAGAAGCTTAGAACTGTCCTCAAGAGAAATGGGCTTATCTCTGAGAAGACTAATATAAATGTATATACAAGGCGTACAAGGCTTCTTTGTATGACAAAACAATGGCACTGAAATTGAGGTTATTGAGCAAAATATAAGTATTACATATGAAAGCTAATGTGAGCTACTCCACGTTTGACACTCCGTCCCGCACCTTTCAGACACTCCGTCCCGCACGTTTCAGACACTCCGTCCCGCACGTTTCAGACACTCCGTCCCGCACCTTTCAGACACTCCGTCCCGCACGTTTCAGACACTCCGTCCCGCACCTTTCAGACACTCCGCCCCGCACCTTTCAGACACTCCGTCCCGCACGTTTCAGACACTCCGTCCTGCACCTTTCAGGTCCCGCACCTTTCAGACACTCCCTCCTGCACATTGTGCTGCGCCAGTTAATTTGTGTGTATTTCATACCCCCATGATCACCTCCCACCTGTGTGAAAATGCTGGACCTCTCACTGATTTTCTTTCCCTTTCTCTTCTTTCCTTGTAATTCCCTAATTTGTGTTAAGTTTCCAAGTTAATCATTATTCATTATTTGAATGGATATTTTTATACGCGAACCTTTTGGTTAACTTTTGGTTAACATCCAAATCAGATCTGAATAGGCTTTAAATCGGTATTTCTCAGCAGGTGGGTGGGTCATGAAATGATTTTCATGGTTGTGGAGTGCAGGGTAAACACACACACACACACACACACACACACATATACACACACACTCACACACACACACACCCCACATATACCAGCCCCACCCCCCAGTTGACAACTTTTATTGGGAATGTTGGTTGTGCTTTACTGACAAAGGAACAATGTTGGTCCTGAGCCATGTGTGCATACATCTGTTAATTGTCGCTTGTGTGCGTGTGTGTGTGTGTACGTTTGCGTGTGTGTGTGTGTGCGTGTGTGTGTGCGTACGTTTGCATGTGTGTACACGCTCCCCCTAGCTGTGGCCGGCAGGTGCTGAAGAGTGTGCACAGTGTGGACGTGGGCGACATGCACCCACTGTCTGCTGCAGAGCCCCAGCGGCGCCGTTCAGGTAACCCCCCTGGCAGGACGTGTCGCGGTGGGCGGAGGGGGGAGGGGCGTCTGCATTGCTGGGAGGCCAACTTCCATGGCTGCGGCTCGCCTTGGCACATGGGTGACCATGAGATCTGCTCTTTTTCTTTCGTATCTTTACACTTACTCTCAATCCTTGCTTCCATTCTACTTCCTCTCATTTTACATTTTTTCACACCCTCTATGTTGACCACACCCTTGATTGATCACACCCTCTATGTTGACCACACCCATCTGTTAACTACACCCCTTTCTGACGAGCATGCACTTCTGTACCATCTGATTTAGAACAGACGTCCTTTTAGCCATGTCAGTTATATAGATAAATGTTGGAACTGCAGTTGCCGTCTCACATTAGGATGACTTGTGGACCTGGTCTGCTTTTACAGAGGGTGAAGGCACCGACTGCCCAGGCGATGCTCTGTCCAGAGCGGAGGACCCCGGAACAGAGACACAGGGAGAGGGCGGAGCCAGCTCAGCCGGCGGGGTCCAGGGCAGCTTGGAGCAGCAGCTTACGCAGGAACGGCACGACCTGGATGTGGAGGTGCGGCGGCGCTCACGCTAACCCTGCCTCTACCGCCGTCAAACTAACGCAGTGCCCTAACCTAACTGGCATCCGCCGACCTGTCTCGATCTCCCCCTCCCTAGAGCGAGGAGGACTTTGTGCTCGACCCCCTGCTGCAGGAGCAAGAGGCCCTCATGGAGGCCGTCAACAACTGGAACTTCCAGATATTCGACCTGGTGGAGCAGACGGGAGGGAAGACAGGCCGCATCCTCAGCTATGTCAGTAGTGCGTCGGGTCAGGCTGGGGCTGACGTGTGGCGGGCTGTAGGCCTGGGTTTTACCCAGTAGAAAGTTACATGCTGTGTATGTATACATTCACAATATAGACCAGCTACATGAACTGTTACTTCACTTCAGTCTTTATGCTTCAATTTGCTTTATGTATCTTGTGTAGTATATAACCTCAGTTGGTGTTGGTGATATGCAGGCAGCTCTCAGCCTACGTAGAACTGAAGTGTAAATCCAGACTTGTGCAAAAAATATCTCAGATACATAGAGTTTACAGGATATTTATTTGAATATGTGTACTGATTATTAGTATACTTTTGTCTTTCTTTGTCTTGCTATAAGCTGTCGTAAGTGGTTGTGGGACAATCAGTCTGATTGCATGAAATTCGACTTGTATATGGGTTTATAGGACAGATTAGTCGAGAACTACCTGTGTATAATTTTTACATATTCAGTGTATGTAGTACCAATATATATTGCTTTCATTTACTTCATTGACCAAATAGTAAACAATTTTCACAGCGTTGATCTGTTATTCCAGATTTCTGCAGCTGTGATACATAACTGGATTTGTTCAGTGATTAGCATCAGTACATAACTTCTGAACATTTTTATTTAAAAACATTTTTCAATGGTTCATTTTTCTTGTTATACTGAAGCCATTACATTACGCTTGCTTTATTTAAAAAAATAAAAAATAAAAAAATCTTATGAAATCAACAAAGTTTGGAAATTTTACCTTAAAGGCTGACCTTTAAGCCTAAAGCTAACCATGGAATGATTCCGTATTGGAATATGATATGTGCTTTGAACGTGTTAATTATGGTTCATGTTCGGTTGCCCCTAACAGAGTTCTGGCTTCTTCCTGTTTCCTCTCCAGGTAACCTACACGCTGTTCCAGGATACTGGCCTCTTTGAGATCTTCAAAATTCCCACCCGGGAGTTCATGATGTACTTCTGTGCACTAGAGAACGGCTATCGGGATATTCCCTGTAAGTGGAGAGCCCTTGTCATCGTGTGTAATTCTTGTGCTGGAAAGAGAAGTCAAAAAAACGTTATGATTCATGGGGGAGGTGGGATTTACCTCCTTAGGGAAAAAGTGTGGTGAATTTTCTTGAACGGCTCCTCTCGATTTTAGGGGGTGACTTAAGGAACTTCAAATGCTGCTGCTTGCTGTGCTGGAGATGTGGGCTAGACCAGCGCATCCTGCCTCATGTACAGTGACCTTCTCCATCTCTCTTCAGATCACAACCGCGTCCACGCCACAGACGTCTTGCACGCCGTATGGTACCTGACCACCAGACCCATCCCCGGCTTCCAGCAGGCCTCCAGCGAGAATGTGACAGGAAGTGACACAGGTGAATATCGCCTCTCCCCCCTCGGGGCTCAGTGTCCCCTGTTTCGCTCTGTCTCACTCACCCCCACCAATGGGAGTCTTTCCTCTCTGCATTCTTCATTCTTCTCAAGATCTCATTAACAAAGGTATACAACCTTCTTTCACACAACCCTTAGTGTCTAGACTTATTTCTGTTAGGTAGCGGACCCCATGCCACTGTAAAGAAATGTCATCTCATTCAAAGAGCAAAACACAAATTTTTACAAATTTCCTTGAACTTGCATTACAATAATTAACCTATAAAAAAACTTTTTTGTACACTGGAAACATTTGTTGTGTGCCATGCTAGTTTTATACACCAAGGAAAACTGTTTACAGAAGTTTCTGTCCTGGAGGTTATTCTGACTTGAGTCCTTTGTGTCTGTCAGTGTCAGACTCTAGCCTGCATTCAGTTTGGGTTTTGATGCATTTGGGGCATATTTTACCTCCCCAGCCTGGTTCTTTTCCATGATTCAGGCCAATCTGACCGATTAAAATGATGATGTAATATAACTTACGTTGTGTATGGCTCAGTGGGCTAAGCCTCTGTGTCTGTGATCAGAGGGTTGCTGGTTCAAGCCTATGTGGGTCCTTGAGCCTGGCCCTTAACCCCCAGGTACCTGGCAACCACAACGGGTGGCTGCCCTTCATGGCCAAGGCAGCTCTCAGAGGGAGCAAGATGGGGCAGGCAAACAGAGAATTTGCCCACGGGGATCAAAGTATTAATTAATATTATGTACACACCCTCTTATACTGTATGTACATAGCCAGTGACTGAATGGGGAGCAGGAGGGTCGGTGCTTTTCTACTGGCATACAGGAACCAGGCTGGACCCGACCTGTGCTGTGAAGATACTAGATACAGGACAGTTCCGGGTCGCTTCAGAGGGGGCGGCTTGGTAAACTAATCGCTGGTTTTGGTGAGCGACAGTAATGTAAAACCGAGGAGACTATTTACTATTTATACGATGTACATCATAATTTACTATATACTAATTTCCGCCAGCACGTCTGTGATAATCAGCATTTTATGTTAGCATCAAACGCTGCTGGAACTAGCATTAGCTCGTGTAATATTGCATTACGGTTTAAATCCATCGAGCCGTTGTATAGTACTTTTACAAGTAGGAGGTTGGAAATTTTTCACGTTCCAAGGTATCAGGAATACATCAATAAATTGAGATGTGCGACACTACTAATAATGACTCGTATAGAGAATATGCCTGGTTTTCCTTCGGATTATTCATGCCTGTCAACACAGGTCACTGGTATCTCTGTGCATTTTTACCAGTCGGATGGTGGTGAGAAGAACCTCGCTTTGGGCCCCGCTAGTACCGTGTCAGTGCAGGTGCAGCTTGAATAATTTACCATTTGGAAAGTGGCTCGGATCTTTGTAGCAGTGGAAAAGCGCGGCGCGTGTGGCTCTGCCCGTGCCCCCTCGACGCGGATGCCGGTCGCCTGACAGCAGATGAGCGGCGCCGAGGCTCCCTTCCGCTGACGCCGGGCGGCCTCTGTTTCCCCCAGACTCGGACAGCGGGATCTCTCCGGGCAGGGTGGCCTACACTTCCTCCAGAAGCTGCTCCATACCCGAGGACAGCTACGGCTGCCTGTCATGGAACGTTCCTGCGCTGGAGCTTATGGCACTATATGTAGCAGCGGCGATGCACGACTACGACCACCCCGGTCGCACAAACGCCTTCCTCGTAGCCACTAACGCACCTCAGGTGGGTGGCCGTCCTCCCTGTCGGGCGACACAGATCACCGACCGTGTTAAAGCCCTGCTTCAGGTGCCAAAGGAGGCACATTAGCATGGGAAAGGGAGCACTTGGGAAATTGATTGAAGAGTCGGCTTTTAGCGAATCGCTGGTTAAGACGTGGGAGCCGTGCCCAGGAAACGGCAGGTACAGATACCCGGGCGGACAGTAGGGTGTCTGATTCAAAGCACTTAAACTGACATTTAATCGTGGTAAAAGTTTAAGTTGAACAATTCTGAGGCCGCTTCATTAAGGAGTGTCTGTCAAGCAGGCGAAAATTGTAATAGAGTAATGCTCCATGCCGTAAGAGAGTACAGTTATTGAAAGGTGTTCAGGGCATTGGCTCTGGAAGGGTCCGGGGTGCTGTGTATCCCAGACTGGCTGGAGCCTGGAGAGATTATGGTATATCGGGACACCAGTATGTACAGACATAGCGGAACTGGTTGTGGTTCATGCCAAACATGAAATGCAGGACAACATACTTAGCAGAAACACTTCACAGTACAATAGGTACAAAACAAAGGAACACAACCGAAGTCACAAATGTACAGGAAGCACGGTGCAAAGATGTCTTCAAACAAATAAGTTTGCATATATGGAGGGGGCATTACAGATACTTGTGCTAATTTCTTTATTACTCTGCTTTTTGTTCCTCTGTACAAAGGCGGTCCTGTACAATGACCGCTCGGTCTTGGAGAATCACCACGCTGCCTCCGCTTGGAGCCTCTATCTGTCCCGGCCCGAGTACAACTTCCTGGCCAACCTGGACCACGTAGAGTTCAAGCGCTTTCGCTTCCTGGTCATCGAGGCCATCCTTGCCACTGACCTGAAGAAGCATTTCGATTTCCTGGCCGAGTTCAATTCAAAGGTCGGTGACAGAGAGGGGCCCTAGTTATCTCAGGCATGATGTAGCGGGGTTTGTCGTGGGTTTGCCTTTGTTCATCTCTTGTTGCAAGACGTCAATTTCCCTTCATAAGGTCAGCAACTGAATTTGTATGAAATTAAATAACTAAGGACATCTTTCTTATGCTCCCTTAAATCAGGTTAACGATGTGAACAGCCCAGGAATTGACTGGTCGAATGAAAATGACCGTTTGTTAGTTTGCCAAGTGTGTATCAAGTTGGCCGACATCAACGGGCCGGCGAAAGATGGCGACCTCCACCTGAAGTGGACAGAAGGCATCGTGAATGAGTTTTATGAGCAGGTGCGAGTGCCATTTATATCTGTCCCTTCCAGTTTACCAGAGGTGCGAAGTTCAAGTCCAGAAAGTACAAATCCAGGCCAAGGTTTTATTTCAACCACCTAGGATTTTGCACTTTTACTCTGAGAGAACCAGTTCCTTCTCGCTTTTACTTATTTTTGAACTGCAGACTTTCTTTAGGTTTAAGCCTCTGTGTCATGGTGTGCGCTGAAGGTTTGGGTGTGGAAATCCACATCTGCTGTGTTTCAGTTATGGAGGAATGCCACGCAAGTCTTTAGTGCTCTTGTGGTTTCTCAGTGCCCAGTCTCTCCTGAGTTGTCCAGATTCAGACGCCTTGGTGGTATTCCCCCAGGGTGACGAGGAGGCCAGCCTGGGACTTCCCATCAGCCCCTTCATGGATCGCTCCTCCCCCCAGCTGGCCAAGCTCCAGGAATCCTTCATCACGCACATCGTGGGTCCACTCTGCAACTCCTACGACGCGGCTGGACTGCTTCCTGGCTACTGGATTGACCAGGAGTGCTCGGAGGATGAGGAGGAGGAAGAGGGCGCGGACACGGAAACAGAAGATGATGAACTGGAGGAGGAACTTGAACCAAGTGAGATTTTATATTCTGCTGAGACTGCGAGATTTGCGATGGTTATCACCCAGGATTCCAGTCAGTCATCTTCGACCTGCTTATCCAGTTCAGTCATAGTGAGCCAAGAGAAGGTCCCTTTAAGCACGTGGTACAAGGGGGGACTGGAGGCATACCTAGAAAGTCTGGGCCTTCTGACACAATATTACCTTGGGCTCCCCATCCAATTTTTACATATAATTTTATGTATTCAAGGGCCCTTATCAAATGCTCCCCCCCCCCACCTACCCTCGAATCTGTATGTCCCTGTGATGCCCTGACTTGGGAGTCTGATTCCAGGCCTTTACATTACAGGGCATGTGCAAACACACAAACAAACACTATGTGTGATTTTCAGGCACCAGTTCACCTAACGGCATCCTTTTGTGTGTGAGAGCATAGAAACTGCCACACACACAGATACACACACACACACACACACACACTCACTGGGACATTGAACCCGTAGCCTTGGATGTGCAGGGCAACAGTGCTACAGTTATCATTACACAGCATTATAATGTCCAAGTTGGAAGGTTTGGCTATAAATCAGGTTGTTAGCTCAAATAACCTCACTGTTGTAATGAAAATGAAATCATTTATCTGGCTGTGTTAATTGCTATTGCTTCTTTTCATCGTGTTGGGTTTTGTCCAACCGCATCTTGTGTGGAGCCGGGGATTCATTTAGGAGGCTGAGAGAAAGTCAATTCAATTACCTCCCGCTCATCCGTTAATCTTAGCATGATGCTAATTGGCCGCTAGCGTCACTAGATCAGAAGGGCGGGCCGACGTGGCAGCCGTCCAGCGCGTCTCTCGCTCGCTCAGACCATTAGCGTTCTTGGAGCCGACGAGTCCCGGCGAACGTGTCCCGTCACGACGGCGGGCGTTTTCAGGAGCCCCCGGGGGTATTCTCATTTATAACCCGACCTCCCCCCCCATTCCCCACACACAGAAAGAAGAAAGGGCCGACGCCGGCTCTTCTGTAACATCATGCAGCACCTGGCGGAGAACCACAAGGTGTGGAAGAAGACCATCGAGGAGGAGGAGAAGAGCAAGCAGGCGCAGGCACAGACGCAGCAGACTGACAGCCGGCCGGCCACACCCCCCCCCTCTGATGACATCCAGGTCATTCAGGAGGAGGCTGAGGAGGACGAGCGGCAGTAGCCGGCTTTTTTTTTTTTTGGGGGGGGGGGGGGGGGGGGGAAAGCTAAACCCCCCCCCCCCCCCCAACCCGGTGGGGGGCCCGCCGCCAAACCGACCGCAACC
>JAABNY020000019.1:3852237-3882056 GCA_015164015.2 Brevimyrus niger
AAAAACAGTAATTGTAACCGTTTTTATTCCTTGTACGAACAACTTGCTACAAACTCATTTTAGCCATTTGAAGACTCCAGTCCGGTGTGTGGGACGCAGGACAATGAGGCCTAGCCTGTCCTCACCAGGAGAAGCTTCCCCGAAGCATCGGACACAGACAAGAATCGTACGTCGAATAAACACGGTTATTTTTGTATCTGAAAGGAATTAGCCGTTTGTTGGTCATTCTGCTGTCGGCATTATTTTAACGTTTCGTTCTTGTAAACTCACAGACAGTTTTGTTTGTATTTTTTTATTTTAGGTTTTATTTAAGTAATTCTGCTTAAAGCTATTTTAATGCAATATATCATTTGCCAAACGTACAGCTGGCTGGTGCGCGGATTAGCTGGTCGAGCAGTAGAGTCCACGCGTCGGGGCCCCTCCGCATGTCGCGGTCGGTCGCGGATCGACGTTGGCCGAGGCTGCCCGCATGCGCCCAGCTCGTTCGACACCTTTCGGAATCCCTCGGTATGGGAAGGAAAGTTCTCAAGTAGGCATTGTAAATCAGTCGAGTATATTTAAAACAAAAAAAAAAAGGAAAAAAGAAAAATGCACCTTTTACTACCAAACAAGTGTTTAACCTCTGCACAGAAAGAGTATCTGCATATATTTTTTTTAGATAATCAATCGTATCAGAGTGCATCTGTTTTATATTTGCAGCTGACATGTTGTACATAGGGAATCTGTAATTACCATCCTGTTTCCAGAGTTTTTATCTAATACTATTTTATGGATGTAAAATCAGCTTTCACCAGTCTGGGGCATCCGACATTTTTCTTTACGCGGTGCAACCTCCCTTATTCCTGACCATAACCACTCTCGTCCCGGCTGCCTATTTTTTTATACCCCGTGACTCGGCGTCGTCCCCCCCGGACGCAGCGTCGGTGCCAAACTCTCCCCGTCCTGCCACTGATCAGTGACGCAGCTGAACCCGGATTCCCACGATGCATTGCGATTAACGTGAGCCGTCCGAAGCGAGGAATTTTAAGTCTGACGGATACGCGTTTGTCACGGGTGCATCACCTGAATGTTGGGTCAAAGTAACATAGAAATAGCATCAACAATAATAGTAATACTAATTTATTTCCAGTTGCTTTGTTTCCCCAGTCGGAGCACAGCTCAGCTGTAATGCCTCAGCTTTCCCCTACCCCTTCTTCAGTTCCAGCTCCGTATGTCATGAAAGCTAAGTGTTTATTGACTTCTTACTGTCTCATGAGCCATAGTCCTCTGATGTTCTTTCCATGCATACATTTATGAATGGCTGTCACATCTATGTAGCACCTAGATATGTATGTCTGATGTAACCATTCAGTCTTCTGGAATATGTGGGGGGGGGGGGGGGGGTCATTTTTATTGTTATTTATAGCTGTCATAAAACACATCCCTAAATACCCCCTGAGCTGTCAAGTAATGTTTATTTGTCAAACGCCTGTTTCTTTCTTTTCCAGTTAGTTGGTTTTCTTTTGGGATTCGTTTTGGGTGTGTTTGTATATGGTGCTGTTCTCCTGTCTTTGAGTGTGTGCCTGCGCGTGCGTGTGTGTGTGTGTGTGTGTGTGTGTGTGTGTGTGAAGGATTTTAGATGCTTAGCCACGCAGAATAAATGGATCCTCCTCACTTAGCCAGCAGTAAAGAACAGAGGCGAAGGGAAGGCCCCTGACCTTAAATATCCCAGCGATGAATTCCACTTGCTTCTGCATGGCCACAAGACCCAGGGAGCCAAGGAACTCAGCATGGAACTTGGTAAAGTAAGTGTCAGGGGAGAGCAAAAAAAAAGCTATGAGTTTTTCAGCTGTGGCTTTCGCTGCATTACCATGGGAACTCCAGCCCTCCAGTGACAGTCTGATGGGCATGTAGCCGTAAGCAGGTGGTGACCCTTCTGCTTCAGCCGGCTGCATTGGCACTGCTGTGACAGCTTGATGCTGCTGTCAGAGACGTGGTTTGTCTGTGGTCTCAAGACTACGTTGTCCTCAGAGCTGTGAGTGTGTCGCCAGTCCCACGCGGTCCGCCAAACCACAAGATAAAGAAATCGGTGAAAGCTGAATTGCCTTAAAGGAGGCAGATGGCCATGAAGAGGAGATGTTGCCGTGTCCTAGCCTTGAAGTCTCGATGACGGCTCAATCCATGCTCCTTGGTACTGAGATCTATCCACTTATGACTGTTGGGTTCGCATTGGAGGTCCCTGCATGTGTTGGCGGAGATTTGGTTAAAGCCAACTAGTCAATCAGCAATACATTTCTAGTCGATGGTGAAACAACGTCCATCCCATTCAATAACTTGCCGGAGTATCTTTTCTGTTGCGGAACACTAGTCTAAAGTTACAGCAAGAGTATCTGTTCTGGGCTGCACAGAGAAGAAGATTATCACAGTAATGAAATCAAGGCGGTAGTAATGCCATGAAGATAACTTGCATTGCAGGTATCTCAGTTCCTCTGATTTCTTTCTCTGTGTAGCAGAAACGTTATAAATCCATCAACAAGCAGAACATTATGACACTCCCTCATGTTGATCCCCAGCCAGCATGTGTTCTGTTGAGAGTAAATCTGACACTGCTTTCTGATATACCCATCTTCCAGGGGCTTTCTGATATACCCATCTTCCAGGGGCTTTCTGATATACCCATCTTCCAGGGGCTTTCTGATATACCCATCTTCTCTAATTCAAAAATTGGGTGGAGTATGAAAAACCACGTTTAATATCCCAACAAATCAGTTTGCAGGCCAGACTCAGGATTCTGAGGTCAGCTATGATGGCTGTCTGCCTAAGTGCATTTGTTTCCTTATCTCATAGGATGAAGGTTGTTTTATTAGAAACCAGGGTACGACTCTGACCTGGGTTCACAAGGTTGCCCTCAAACTGAAAATGTGCACCCTGCCAACCAGTCTATGACCGCTGGGTGGGGAGAGGCGGAGGGTACTGTGTCTCCTCACTAATTTCAGATACAGCCCTAGTAATTTGTTCAGGATGCAATGCCGGGAAGCGGGATGTTCATCGAAATCAATAATATGTAATTGTTTGGTCTTTAAGTATGTGATCATTTTCTATATGGTAAAAATGCATAACATATCAAATGCGGCATAGTGTGTTTGCGTCATGCTGCTGTGAGTCAGCCCTGGGCCCAGAGCCCCTCGCATGGCCTGGGGCCCAGAGGAAACCTGGCAGGAGTTTCCACATCACTGCGCTACTTCCAGCCAGCGAAAAGTATGCAGATCAGATGGTGACTGCGGGTGACAGCCAGGTTCTTGGCAGAGCGGAATTCCCGGAACTAGACCAGTACTGGGTATCCGTGGCGATGACACACCCATGTGACTTGCACAGTGATGCCATTTGGTTCTGATCAATGGGTCAGATTGAGGTATAAATCGCCGGTTGTTTGTGAAATACTGCATTTCCTCACGGACGCAGTGAGAAAAGCCAAGCTATGCACTTACAGAGTGAGGCGTTTGCCAGACCTGTTACTCCTGTGACATTTTTAGTTGTGTTCCGTTGCCAAACACAGCCCCCACTATCAGATCGATAGAGGATATTGACTGAACGTGTACGGCCAGCAGTATTGACTTCTCCTTTAGTGATCACTTTTAAAAATAGAAAAAGCTCAGTCTGAGGTTACTGCTGGTTGTGATATTAACCCTTATAGGCTTATGGGACGATTTGGATGCTTTTACTACAGAGTTATCACATTGTGTCCAAGTGCTTAAGTATAGTCAAAATGCTTTTATTTTTTAAATAAATCAATACCCTTTGGAGAAATTTATATTTATTAATAAAGACAAATATAATTTAATATTATATCAAAAATGTACAGTGCAGGGGTTTTTACTTGTGATAGAGACACATGGTGCAGTGGGTTGCAAAAAACAAGAAAAAGACTGAATATTTGTATATGTATCATTTTTGGATGGAAATTGCTTGAATTACTACTGTAATCCTTAACTTCTTACCTCAATGCATGTCTTTTTGTTTTAATATACGCATCCAACTTTGAACCACTTGTATCAGTAGCTACGTGACAGCCTGATACTAACCCTGCCAGGCCAGAATCGCTGGTATTGAAATGTACCCGCTTTCTGGTTACTTGCGTTCCCAAGGCAAAGTCCTAGGAACAGGATCCATGTGTACACAGAGCCCACCAGGCTGAGCCAAAGGGGAGGGGGGATCTTGCACAACACGCAGGGCACGGCAATGTAGAAAGTTCCGGGAAAAGCAGATGTGCACCTGACGCAGCAGGACTGAGTGTTCCAGTTTGTCGGCGCGGACAGCTACACGGTCCAGAGACACAGAGGGATGTGGACCCTGTTCACTTGCACTGATGGACTCTCTCCTCTGACTCCTGTCTGTGTGAACAGGTGTGTGTGACTGCGTTTCTAGGGCTATATACCTTGTGGTGTAGAGAGGATAGAGAGGGTACACATACACACTGCTCTTCACACTCGAGATCTTCACCATGCATGCTTACTGTTCTCGATTGCATGGCCTTGAGTTTTCTGTGGCTTTCTACCGAGCTGATGGGATTTTCCCGGAGAATGTCCACCGGGAACCGGTGCGGTGTTTCGAGGGATGTATTCAAATGCTGTCTGAGCTCACAAGCCCGGAGTCGAGCCTCACTGGTAGGCAGGTCAGTGTGGCCACGGGTCTCTGCTCACTGCTGCCTCCGCACTGCACAGATGTTGTAGGGCAGAGGCTGTAAGGTCATGCCCAGTTTGGGCGTGAGGCTGGGAACGAAGCCTGCTGGAAACTGCAGGCAAAATCTCTGCAGCATGGTGGTGAAGAAGAGGAACAGCTCCATTCTGGCCAGCTGCTCGCCCAAGCAGTGTCTCCTTCCTGGAGGGGTGGAGCAAAGACATGAGACGAGACAACGATGGTGGGAGGGAACGTTACCCAGCATGCCTGAGTACATATCAACCTCTCCACATTCAAACCATATACATAACTGAAGAGCAAATTTCCACCTCTTACTCAGTCCAATTTTTGTTGATTTTGAGACCACCAATGATCTAAAATCAGGCTTCCTCATGATATGTCACAGTTTTGGTAACCAAGACTCAACTCAGTCCTCATGGAATCTGATGAAGAGCTTAGATTAATTTCCCAAATTCTTAAATCGTATCCTGTTCAATTTTGGAAATTTGCTCCTCAATTACATACACTATAACTTTTAAGTGCTTTGGTGGTGATTCACAATAGATCGCACAGACTGTTAGCTAGGAAAGTTGTTCAGTGCACGGGAGGGGGGGACTTGCCCAGTGAGAATGGCAGGAATGCCTCTCGTCGCACGAAATTGCCCTGGCTGTCCAGGAAGCGCTCCGGCGAGAAGATATCCGGGTTGCTCCAGTGCTTCTCGTCAAAGTGCACGGAGTACAGGTTGGTGATGACGGTGGTGCCCCGTGGGATGGCGTAGCCCCTCACCAGCGCGTTCTCTGAGGCGGCCCGGAAGATGCCCAGGGGCACCACGTTACAGAAGCGCAGCACCTCGTGCAGCACGGCCTCCACGTACGGCATCCGCGGCCTGTCCTCCACGGCGGGCGGCCTGCAGCCCCCCACCACCACGTCGATCTCCTTCTGCACTTTGTCTGCCAGAGGAGAAAAACCACAGGGTCACTGCAAGCGACACCAGCAGCATGCAAATACAGGTAACAGCTGTAGTGCTTTGAATTTTAGGCAGACCTGGCAGTGAGATATGTAATATATATCGATTGCTTTCCTTCTAATGCTATCCTTTTTAAATAGTCGGCTTTTCTTTGTCTGAAAGGAAAAACAATAACTTCCTAATCCACTCTGGTGCCTCTGATTAATACAAGTAATTTTTTCCAGTCGCCTAACTGGCTGACAAACGCCCTTCTTGACACTGCCGCCTGTCTCCTGCCCCCTACTGGCATTGGAAAAAATCAGGCTTCAAAGCCTACGGCGGATGGTATGTATCTGCGCTGTCAAAAACTGACTGGTTTAACCAGAGGTGAATGGTTCAGGTCCAGAAACTAAAAATCCAGACCAAGATTCTGTTTCAACCAACCAGTTCAGTTTATAGAGTCTGAATCACAGAGTATGCATCTGTCTAGTTGAAACAAAACCTTGGTCTGGATGTTTTATTTTCTGGACCTAAACTATCCACCTCTGGGTTTAACCACTTCCCCGGGTGTTTTTTCGGTTCCCCTTCAGGTGAACCAAAAAGTGTTTGAGAGATACAAGATCTAGTCGACTCATCTGCTACTAACAAGCCACCAAACTGGGCACATCATTATGGACTCAGCTAAAGGGATTACAGGTTAAATAATGTCCTGGAAAGCAGACCTTGATAATCATTTCCTCTTTATAATTTAATGTAAAATGACATCTGTAGTAATTATAGGAACGATGCCCAGTGAGTGAAGAGCAGTGTCAGTATGGGCTGTGACATTACGTAACATGCATTATAAGGTAATAAAGCCTCATTGAGGCGTTCTTGCCCTGCACGCTGGGGTAGAGCGCCATGTAGAGCACGGCCCAGCGAATGGCGTTCGTCGTGGTCTCTGTCCCCGCAATGATAAGCTCGCCCACGGAGAAGATCATGTTCTCCAGGGAATAGGAAGCGCCCAGGTCTCCCGTGTTCTGCTCCATCTCGTCGTGGTAGGCGTCAATGTAGTGCCGCGGCGACTGCTGCGTGCGGCCCTGGGAGAAGCGCTGGATGAGCTTCAGCAGGAAGTCGTACACTTCGGCCGCGTTCCGGAACAGTCTCTGGTGCTTGCCGAACGGCAGGATCTCGATCCAGGGGAAGGCGTTGTAGAGGAAGGCCCAGCCGCTGGCGGCCAGTTCTACGTTCTCGCTGAAGATCTCGATCATGTGCTGGAAGTCCGTGTCGTCGTAGGTAAAGCGCTCCCCGAAGACGATGACATTGGTGATGTTGGACACGGCGTTGGTCACCAGGTGTTTGGGGTTGAAGGGCTTCCCCTTGTGCTCGTCGATGGCGTCCACGAGAAACATGCACTCTTCAGAGATCTTGTTCTCGAATGTTTTTTGGCCAGTGCCGAAGTAACGAAAGCTGTTGACGGCAAGCTTGCGGTGTTCGATCCATCCTCGTCCATACCTGCTGTTCAGAAGCCCTTTTGCACAGAAGACAACAGAATTGAAGAGAATATATATTTTTTATGTATTTATAATTATATTATGATACTTATACCTTCTTCAGCACTTTAAAATATTTTACATATATTAGAGTACCACTTTCCTTTTGCCACTTATAGATGGTAATAACTCATTAATTAAAAAACTGCTATAACTAATCTATTAATGATTTACAAAATGTTATAACCTAATTAATAGCCTGATTATAAATGCTTTATAAAGGTCTATATAAAGTATAAAGGACTGTATAAAGTGGTACCCATATTAAAATGCAACTATGCATGTAATATAAAGACTGACGGACGAGATATGCATGTTTTGTAGTGAATTTAAAGTAAGATGAACTTGGATGGAAGCACCAAACAAACCAGTTTCTTAAGTTTCTTGAGGCAAACAGCAAAAGCTAAAGAAAATATGAGAATCGCTTGTACCTCCCATCTTGGTCATCTTCTGGAACAATGGCAGTGAGGGTCGGTCTGCGAAGACGTCTCCTTGGTGCACGAGGCACTCTTTGATAGCGTCGTACCCGTTCAGCACCACGGTAGAGATACCGCCAAGGTCAAGACTGAAGATCTAAAAAAAAAAAAAAAACAGATAGGTAAATAAATAACGAAAACGAATATTAGTACTGAAACTACTGTACGAGGAAGTGTATTTGGGGTTTAACTAGTTCTTTCATACAAAACATGCATATTTTTTTTTAACTAAACCGGACACATCTAAAGCGATTCTTGTATCTACAAGTTCATTTCTCCAACATGGTTCTTCGGTAAAAAGAGGGGAAAAAAGACGAAAACCGGTCGGACCGGTAATTACTGTTCACAAAGCACAGAAGAGCGGATGATGTAACCCGACTGAAAAACGAGCTCAGCATTTCTGCGATCTGCTCGGGGTCTCGCCGGCTGCTCAAACCCAGTCGCGCTTCTCCTGAAAGCTAGGTGCCTTAACACTCCTCTAACTTATGTGCAAGTCTTTGACCGTAAAACATACATCCAGAAAAAACAGAATAGCTGAAATGCGATGCATTTCTTTACTGACCAGGCCCAGAATTCCATACTTGCTAACTCCGCGTCAGTATACATAAATGTACAGCAAACTATTTACATACAATGCATGAAATACATTTTCGGTTAATGTTAGTGCATTAAACGTCCTGCTGTCATTGTTACACGACGCACCGCCTTTTACACCATAGATATTAGCCTACTTCAAGTTGCAAATGAATAAAACGCCCGCCGACATGGGTTGATCGAAGCACCGTACCGGTCCGTGGATTTCACTCTGCTTCTTCATATATACGTGCGGTTCCGAGGCAAGAGACCATATATTCCCAATAATGGGCAGAGATGTAGGTCCGGGGGGAAAGCCCCGCGGTCTCCTCTGCTTTACGAGCTGACGGATGAATAAGAACAAAAGAAAGCAAATTAATAAGCTGCCTAAAAATAAGAAGGTCTGTCCATAGGACACGGTCCAGGGGCTCGGCAATCTGCTGCTGGATACCATTTCTAAACCGCGCCGAGGTTTCCATAGGAAGCAAAGTTTTCTTCTAACTAAGGATTATATTATCACTTCGCACATGTTGCTATCCCCGCCTCCTGCACACTAACATTGGCTAGACATCGTAGCCGCGATATTTGCAATTGACGAACTTTGATTAAAGTCGTCGCTGAAACTCCCAGCGCTTTCGCCGCCGAGTAACCGGGAAGCGCTTCTGCTTCGTGTCATTCCGTAAAGGATTTTTCGCAGAATGCCGATTTCGTACTTATTAGAAAATGTACACGATGTAATTCAAACAGGAGATATGCCAGCGCGAATTCGTTGTTTGACTTTTCCAAGTTGTTATTATCATTTATTTTATTTTTTAACTCACTTTTTTCCCCCAAAGCCTAACAGGAGACATGCGGATGTGACCGCACGGTGTGCATCCGATCGCACGTATACAATCAGCATAAATTTATAATTGCTGCAATTCTGTAGTTCTCCTAAAATGGTCATTCTCTTTAAAACTCGAATAATTGCACTAACATATAATACAAGAAACTGAAAATAAGGATTTTTTTAATGCCCAGTACTTAGTCCTTGCCTTATCGAAACGTCACACAAATAAATGCCCCGGAGGCAACTTGCTCCAAACTGGCGACCATAAATTAAGTTTTTAGGTGATGAGGAGAAAAAAATATTATGGACATTTCTGGTAGGGCCTGAATGTGAACTGACCTAAAGGAAAGACCATTCCCTATTGTTCCAATGGCACCACACCTAGAGCCCAACCTTAAAGTTATAACCAAACCTAACGATGTATGTTTAATTATTTGACAAGCAAACTTGACCTGTGGTTATAGTTAGTGAGTGGATATAGTAAGTCACTGGTGTGGATGTTGCCATGAAAGTCTCAGTGCAAACAATGTTCTTTTGTGATATATGTTCATATTTAAATAATGAACAGATAATGCACAGCGCAGTCCTGGGCTAATGTCCCTTGCTGCAGCCTGTGTGAGGAATCTTCCACATGAATGTGACTCTTGCCCTTTAGGGATTTTGATGATGCACACAATGCACCTTTGGCCCAGTCAGCTGGACACCTCAACGCAGTTCAAGGGTCAGGTGGGAAACAACCCCCCCACCCACCCACCCTGATTGCTTGCATCTGGTTTCATCCAGATTGTAAATCTTCATCGCTGTTCCCCAAATGTATTCCGTTCTGTGTGAAAGTTAGAACAACCTCCACAAAGTATTGTTGCGATTTTTAACCTCTGTCCTCAAAATACAAGCCAATTACTTGGCTCCTTCTCGGGTTTTATCTTGCTCGCTCCTCTGTGGACATTTCAAGCTGCTTGCTGGATGGATCTGTCTTAATTAGAGCTTCCTGTTTTACGAAATGTGTGTTTGCTAAATTCTCCACTTGCACAAACACTGTAGGGGACATGTGAGTCCATCCTAGATCCGTATTAATGGCCAGTCACTTAATGCACCAGAGCCTTAATGTAAACCTGCAGTTTCTCAAATCTTAATTTCTCAAAGCATTGCTGGCAGAGTCATGAATGAAAGTAGCATCTGGATAAGAGCCAAGTTCTTTAATTGCATTTCTAAAAATACTGCAGATCAGGGGTCCAACCTGAACAACATCAACTAAACTGTAGAACTGGCCTCAGAATGAGAAAGCTGGGGTTCTTTAAGGACACCTGGTGCTACTCTTCTTATATTTGTTCACTTATTGGCTGTTTCTCTGTTGGGTAACTGAGCTTCCATGGAGCATGAACAGAAAGGCGGTCTTTGGTGTAAGTTATAAGGGGCCTGTCCCTCTTCCCAGAAGCTACTGCCCCTTCTGCCAGAGCAACTGGTAGATGTTCTCCATTAAAAGACACTTTCTTGTGCCCCAATGCTCCAGCAACATCAGTTTTTTAAAAATTTTTTTTACTCGTCTTAAGGCAGTAACAAGGCCTGTCCCACTTCCATGGTTGATTTTCTAGAAAGTTCCTTGGTGCCGCGTTATTTTTCCAGTTCACACACGTTTCTACATTTGCAGCAGCATCGCAGGACGTTATGAGTCACGCCATTATGGACTCTGCACAATCCAAGGGGATGCAGGGTCATAGCAGGACACTTTGGTATTTTTGTTTTTACCAGTTTAACAGGAGGCTTTTAATGGAGCGAAGAGATGCGCAACTTAGATAAGAACAGCTAAATCGTCGCTTCCTTAGAATCAGATATCATGAAGGTGGTCAGTGTGCTTCTACCTTAAACATTTTTAGCTTGTAGCACAGGCTGTTGGTATATTTAGCATACAGCACTGGCTACAGACATGCATGCATCCATCTTCCAACCAGTGGTCCAGTGCAGTGTCATGGAGGACTCTGGAGCGTATCTCAAGCAGAACAGGTCAAAGTAGGGGGACACCCTGGACGGGATGCCAGTGTATCACAGCGCACACACTCAGAGTTACACACGCTGGGCTGTCCACCTCACCGCATATTGCTACCAGTCTGACTTCCTCCTCCTTTTTGTATTTGTCTGAGGGTGACACACAGGGGACACATCAGCCATTGGCTTTTTTTAGCGGCTCATTGTCAGTCGATCCCTCAGAGTTCCTGTCTTCCTGCCGCTGTGACGTAGAACCTCAGTCTTGTCCCAACCGACGGAAAATCTGACACCCAGCAGAAATCCCATCGTGTCCGAGACTCCGGACTGTAAACAATAAAACCAGAACCAATTTATTTATGTATCTTCAGATAGAAGTGTTCAGTAAAATATACATTTATCTCTATGTCCCTGATCAGGGTAACTGCACGAAAAGAGGGATGGATGGATATTAAAGTATTCTTGAATAGTCTAATTGTGTCATTTGAGAATGTATTTCACATTTTTAATTTTTCATATTTGCAGAGTGACTCTACACCCACATTTGAAAATGTCAAAGTCACTCCTCCACGTGTCTCTAGTCTTGTCAGAACACAAACTCGGGTTTAGCTGAGACTGGCTTTATTGTCGATGACACAGCAGGCGATGCTGTTGCTTACAGGTGGTTTCAAATGCAGCCTCCACTCTGTGTCACTTATAACCTGGTCCTCTGGGTTCCTCTCTCAGACATGCAGGCTAATTGGTGTATGATTGCATGTGGCCCGTTATGGACGTGCATCCTGTCCAGGGTGCCCCTCTGCCTGGGAATGTCTCCAGCCAGACTCCTCCCTCCATGACCCAGCTCCATATAAGTGGTCGGAAGATGGATGGACTCAGTGTTGCAATATTGTAGAACACAGAAGCACAGCACCTGGAACTTGTCTGTCCCAATGTTACTGTGAGGTTTTCTGTCCGGTGACCTCTGAGTCCACTAGACGACCAAACCAATAAGAACAGATAACTGCCAGGGCTTGTGGCCTGGAGATGTGCGGTGGTCGGTGCCCCCTGAGGGGGAGACAAGAACCAAAGCACATCAGTAAAAGAGCAGAAGAAAAATAATAGAACACTGAAATATAAACACTTGTACAAGATATTCCAGTCTGGCATTGTACAGGTACAACAAGACTGAGCCCTGAGTAAAGTTACTGCAGTCCATTAACAAAGGAAGGATTCTCATTTGTCCTGTTTTATTGAACCAGTGATTTTAATCAGTGTACAAGGCTTCTTTTCCGGAGTGGAGAACAAACTGATGCATAACACTCAACTTCAAACTACAGACGTAAATGTACATTAAGAAGGTCATCGTTTACTTGACATTAAGCTCTCGTCAATCATTCTCTCTTCTTTCTTCATACCTAATGGGTCACTTTGGGTAAATCTCCGTAGCCGCTGCGTACAAGTGTTCAAATGTTTTCCTAGCGGGATTTACGGGCGTGTGTACCGTATAAATGTAGAAGTTGGTGTGCACACTTGATTAATCAGCGCGCAGTTTGTTGGCGCAAATTGTCCCGATTAGATTTTTGGGCCATTAAATAATATAAGCTAGTGATCGTCACTGGTTTAGCACTAAGGTGTTCCTTTAAATTGCAGTCAAGCTTTCCATCAGATGTCTGCTCGACATGTACTGTGAGACGTGGTCTGCACAATTGCACAGGAAGAAAGGCTGCAACACTCAAGTTCCTAATTGACAGCGCATCTCCGTTTCTCACCGCGTCTGTACAAACCCGGGAATTCATAAAAAAGGATTATGTGCGCACACCTCCGCAGCCGCTGGCTTCCGCGCTGCAGGGGGGGACCCAAGCGCTGTCCAATTTCCCGTGATTTACTCGTTTTGTTATCTGCCCAGCGCTCCGTTCAATAGCACTAAAAGGCTCATCCCCGCTAATGGGGCTCCTCCGTGACGCAAAGGAAGCCTCTCGGAATGCTTAATGATGCCCAAACCGATAATGAAAACTAAGAAAAATGATAAGCTTCTTCAAACAATAGTAGTTCCCCAAATCTTAGTCGCTTTTCTTCAATGGTCGTTTCACTGTAACCCGGATAATTTAGAAATATACTCGCGTTTGATTAAAAATGTAAAACTGCACCGCCATTAAACGTCGCTGACGTACTACCCTGACTTGAAAGTTATTTTAACCTGATCTTAATGCTACATTTGTATAATGCGATGCGGCTAATCAGGCAAGTGATAAACAAAAAACACTTTTAAACCAAGTTATTCAGTGTCAAAAGAAGGAAATCGAAAACATAATAGAAATCATAATGATTTTATAACAACAGTATTATTAACTGCCTCGGCATTTATATACACAAAAGAAACACAATATGCCTTATAGTCTCAATAAGAATCCTATTGATGTGACCGGTATTGAATTAAATGATATTTAATGAATAACAGAAAATAATATATTTATGATACATCCGTAATATTCAGACACAACAGTATTTTCTTTACACTGGTAATGAAAACGCGGTTTCAAAGAGTAAAGAGGTGCAGAAAATAGCAACATATAGACGCATTACCACGTAACTCATCTCTTTTAAAATGCGTATTTCTCTTTCTACCCAAAAAGTTCTAAAATAGTTCCATTTATTAATCAAAATGCAGGCAAAGATTTCATTCTGCAAACCAATTTAATACATTTTGTTTTGTGATACCTGTGTTGTTTCCAGATATTCATACATTTTGCACAATTTAATGTAGTGTTATCGGCCACCCGCAGAAACTGCAGTACACTTTTTTGCACAGTAGATGTCCCCTGCGTTAAGTTTTGTTCTTCGGTTTCAATAATTTCATTTTTGATACCTGTAAAGTATTTTGGGAGGCCAATTAAAATATTTATGATGACTTTCTTTTTTATTTGTTGCTGTTTACTTAACGACCTTGACACTTATTTAGACATGAAATGGTTAAAATGATCTTGGCATATTTTGTGAATGGAGCACTTTGTGACTAAAGAATGACGTAACTGGACTGCCATATACCTTTTCGTGTGCCAGAAGTAAGAGGTGGCCTCTGATTGGCTGGCTGATGAAGCTGTGCTTTGTGGTTGGTGGATGACAGATAATTAAACTCCTACACAGTCAATACACAAACCCTAGTGGTAGATATATAGGGTAGGGCTCTGTAGCTGTGTGCAGCAGTATCAAGAGTTGGGTGTACAAGTGGAAAGACATCTACTTATCCTCTTAATTTTGCAGAAAGGTCTAATATTCAAGGTAAGTAAAGACCTTTTACATGATTTCCACAGGGCATCATTTGCTGAGATGCACGAACTTTCCGTCTGCTTCTTTTGCAGCAGATGACTAAATCTGCAGGAAATGTCTTGATGTGATTCAATTAAGGTAACTAAGATTAGAGACTCGTCCACTTGGCCAGATTTTCTTACTTGCAGTGTGAGAGGAAGAACAGGGATTTGATGCTCAGCATGCGATGTGAAGTGACTGTCAAGGCATCCTGAAAAAGCAGGATGTACCTCATTACTCTAATGTGCCAGCTCCTCGGGGAGCAGGGAGCAGCCTCCCTCAGTCCAGCATCACTGCAGAGTATCCATCCTGGTGTTGGCATCCGAGGAGAGAGAGAGAGAGAGAGAGAGAGAGAGAGAGTCACCCAGAGCAGGACGAAGCTGAAAACCCTTTAACACCTGCCTCATGTGGAGCCAAACGGGTGACGGAGGCATTAAGCTGCATCTTCTTTTTTGCTGTTTGACAGATATAGGAGAGTGGCAGCTGCTGGGCTGAGGGTTAGTGGTAGCCCAGAAGGGTAAAAGCATGTGTTGTTGGTGCTGTACAGGCACTTTTGTACAGGCTGTAGGTGCAGTTGTTTTGGGGTTATCTTCATTAGTGTATCTTCATTAGTGTATTCTTCATTAGTGTATCTTCATTATTGTATTCTTCATTAGTGTATCTTCATTAGCAGATCGTTTGGGATTTAGTACTTTGGGCAACCTTCATGCATCATGTGCGACAGGAGAGAATCAATGACCTTCTACCCGTGCACTTCTACTATTGTCAAACTGTTGTGTGACTTTCATACTTTTCATATTTTTTTTTTTTTAAATGACTTTGATGTTACTGATGGCTGAGATTTCTTATGTCTAATGTCTCTGGTACTGACGAGCACTGGCTTTTTTGCCATAGGAAGCCATGGTTGTGTTGAAGATTTCGGCTTTCCTCGCTGCCTATGCCCTGGTCATTTGTCACATGTACTGCTCGCATGCCGCCCCCGTCAGGTGAGAGAGAGCACTGCAGTCATTGTTTTCATAACGTTCAAGTCCAAGCTTCACTCAATCCAAAGCAGGCGAACGCACTACATGACAAGCGAGCCTGACACTGCTGCTGATCTGCAGAAACATTCTGGTCTTTTTATGGTCTGGGTAACTGGGTGCTCCTCATGCAGCACTCCATTTTCAGAATTAGGGGACATCATAAATTTGAACTTGGCTCCTTGACAGATTTTAAGTGGGATACTTTTAGCAGATTGTTTTGATCCTGGCTGGGGTCCATTGTAGTAACGGATGATAGTGACACACTCCCAGAGTTTTCTTTTCTGAAAGCCTCAGCAATAATTCCTCATATGTCTGATGTAAGTTTCATCTTCCCCCCCGTTTGCCTGCAGACCCGGCTTGGAGTCTGTGACAGACCAAGTCACACTGTCAAATTATGAAGCTCAGAGGTTGCTCAATGCCATAATGAAAGAGTTCTTGGAAATGACGATGGAAGATTTTGACCAACAGGAGAACGACGGAAATAGGTACTGACCTTTTTGGGAGCTCAACAGCTTCATTGAATGTTCTCTACAAATTGGATGATATGAAATGCTCACTTAAAATGAACCAACTCATTCTATTGCCATTATTTAGCATGATGTGGCAGGTGAATTAGCTTTCAGTGGCTCACTCTTTCACTCTTCTATTTTAACCATCAATCTCTACTCTGTTGCGGAGCAATACCACACCATTCCAACTAGAACTCAGTCCTGCAAGGGTTTGATTAGAGTCTCGAGGTATGTGCCCAGAGCAAGGACCACATTAACATCCCTAGGCTTGGAGTTCCAAGTTCCTGTTGGGCGGTTCTCTGTCGATCCATCCCGCATGGACTGGTTTTGATTTCTTTCCTCACATTATGAGTCCGTGTTTCAGAGTCTGCTTGTCTGCTATGCGAGAGACAGCTTGCGGCTGCATGATCCCTTTAAGTTGTGCAAGAGGAAAATGCTGCATGACACCAGTAATGACCGGATCTGTGTTTTTCGGCCACGTTGGCAGATGAGGGTAGAGCATGCTTACAGGATGACAGCTGGTAGTGCCTACAGAGTGCGGGTGGGGTGGGGCGGGGCATGGTTTGGGAATGTTCCATTCAGCATGGTTTGGAAGAATGCCGTTTTCCCTTAAGATGCATCCGGGTTAAACGATGCATCGGCAGGCCTGACTGCATGGCGAGGGGAGGATGAGGTTGCCGCGGCGACGAGGCGGCCGCATGCTGCCATTCCCGCGACCCTGTCTCTGCATGTCCTTCTCTCCCCACAGCCCGGACAGAGGCATGTCCAAGCGCTGCTCCAACCTTAGCACGTGTGTGCTGGGCAAGCTGTCCCAGGAGCTGCACAAGCTGCAGGCCGTCCCGCGCACGGACGTGGGAGCCGGCACCCCCGGCAGGAAGCGGAGCCTCGCCGGGAGAGACAGGGAGCCGCACGCTGACAACTAGGCAGCTCCGCTCCTCCCCTGCCGCCCCCGGCCTCCCCCGCCGCCCCCACCCTCCCCTGTTGCCCTGTCTTCCTGCTCCTTCGTTTTGATTTGATCTGTGATGCATGTGGATCTTGTCTGCTTGACTAACACCCTCGAAACAGGACTAAAGACCCTTTAAATATTCCTAATGTGATGATACTTCCCTGTTTCGACAGAGAACGATGTGCAAAAAGAATAATGAGACAATCAAAATCAACCAAAACGTTAATGAATTTAGTTACACTTGTTTACTTAAACCTGCAAAATGCAGAAAATAGACTTTTAAGTAGCTTAACAACCCAGAGTAATAACAATAGTACTGTAATAAAACTTACATATAACTGACATTAAATCCTTCTTATAAGCTTGACTGCGTTTCATGCCTAATAAACCTATTTTTACCAAAATGTCCCCCCTCTTTTATTCAAACATAGCTACATATGAATGCATGTTATTATAAATGCTGCTCATTCATTTTTAATAACCCTTGCTACTAAGTCGTACTTTTTCTCGACATTTCCAAGGGGCTCAGGTAAGCTGTTAATTTTTATACTGCAGATTCATTACCAGTAGTCCTTATCCGTACGTTGTATTTAGATGAGGTGTAATGTTTAATGGAGGGTAAATATTTTGATTTGCAATCACGCCACTTTCACAGTAGCCTGGCATTTCTGAGACGTCCAGCGTCATGTATACTGTGCAGTTTGCAGTAACCGCGTTTTGTCTCCCGAAGCAGCGTGACAGCGCAGAAGCGCGCCTGCAACACCGCTACCTGCGTCACTCATCGCCTGGCGGACTTCCTGAGCCGGTCGGGGGGCATGGGCAACCGCAACTTCGTCCCCACCAACGTAGGAGCCAAGGCATTCGGCCGGCGGAGGAGAAGTACTTCCATGTGAGCCTTTTCGGGAAAGGCGGTGAGTATTGTCACGTCACTATCTCTGTTCACCTGCTCTGTCCTACACTTCTCAGGTATATTAATTCTCAACCTAGGGCACTATTATAACCAGTGCCTATAAGAAAATAATATTAATACATTAATAATAATTACATTAGTTTCGCGTAATCTTCATAGTTATTCAAATGAACGTGAAGTGTCAAGAATGACCTTTTTCCATTTCGAAAGCAACTTCAGTAAGGAGGTATAATAATGAATAATCCAGAGATGGATTTCGAGGGAGTCGCGGGAAGCTCACCATTCTGCTCTTCCTTGTTTTGCAGGGGTACGCTCATCACATTCACTTTCAGGCACACGAAAAACGGACCCTCATATGAAGCAGAAGAACGGCGTGCAGACAACAGGACTGACTTCTTGCATTTTTTCCTGATCGTATGATTTTTGCTTTTCGTCGAACATGGAAAAAAAGATCAAATAGAGCACTTTCATAATGTATATGGTCATAGAACCTCAAAGTACAGAAAACTACATTTTTTAATATATACAGATTTGTTTGAAATAAACGGAAAACTGCACTGGTTCCATACTTCTCTTTTAACGTAAACATATGCGTCATGCGACCCGCTGTCCTCCATCCGTCCAAGTAGCGCGCTGGGAGGGGGGTAGACCTATATTAAAGCGGGACGCTACCTTCACATTGACCCTGTCTTGTGCCTTGATGTAAAACACTTTTCGTGACATGATTGTACAGTATATTAAAAAAAAAACATAAAAATCTATAAAACTAATATTGTAACAAATGTTAATTTCAGCAAGATTAAAATGTATTTTAGATACATTTGAGTTGGATTACTTGTTTTATTCCGCAGAGGCTGACAAGTAAAGTTATGCGATCAAAGTCACCGTAGCACCTGTGTAGCTATATTTGCCAGCTGTATCTGTCTGCCAAGCCCTACACATAAAAGACGACTGACTTACTCACTTGGCGTATCCACCATGTTCAGCTTTACTTACTAGGTGTATCTGCTGGACGATCCAATGCTTTAAATGCCAAACAGCACACAAACTGTTGAACCCAGTTCTGAAAACCGCTGGAAAGGTATCTTTCACTAAATTCTCCAATGGGACAATTGAATAGGACGTTAGTAACCGAAAGCCTAGTCCAGGTCCTAGCAGTTCAAGATTCTTAGTTTAGTGCTTATGTAAATACAGCCAACAACATGAAAATGTAGGACTATCAGGAGATATAACAAGAAAACTAGCCCGATAAATGACATAATGTCTGTGAGCAGCAGACATTTGTAAACACTTATTTCTCGCTGTTATGCGCTACTGCTTGTTTTGATTAGTCCGCAGTCTGATTAAGCACAGTAGGATATAGTACGTGTGACCCGACAGAGAAAGCGATGAGACGCCGGATTCTGCATGAACCTTTTCGCGCAGGAGTGTTGCCTCAGTTATTTCCCCACATCGAAAAAAAAACCTCGTAAAGCCACGTGTTACATTTTGAATATCCAAAATTGAATTTGCTGAATCTGTCGATCTGCAGCTGATTTGTATTGCTGGTGGTGGCAGTAATAAATATTAGTGCCTTTAACTGCATGTAATAGCTGTTGTGCAGATTTATGGATCTCGTAGGGGCCATGAGAAGCCTTCTAAGCCCAGCTCGTAAGATCTGCCTCGTATTTTCCAAATCATGTGACTCAAGCAATACCCATAGACGAATCTGTGTCTAGATGTTTCTTCCGATCAAGAAACATAAGTGAAAGAAATCGACGTTTTAATAAACAGCCCATATTACTGCTTCTACATATAGAACATGCGGGAGTTGTAGCCCTTGATCGTCTAAATATGAAGTTATATGACGTGAACCAATACTATAATTTATACGTAGTGTAACAGCTTGTGCTTGGATGGATGTTCAAGTAAAAGTATCCAGCTATTGCAACAGGAGAATTCTATGGAGACTCGGCACGCTTCCATTTTTGGGTTTTCTTCCGAGATCCACCAGCAGGTGGCGATATAATAGTCATCGAAGCAGTATTTAAGACGGCAGAGTAATATAATTGTCTGCGTATTATTTCCTCACGTCTGCTGCCGTAGAGTTGTCCTAAGTTTGATTCTAGTCTAAGTCAGTTGGTGGGGGAAAACCGAGACTTTAAGCGCAGTTATCTCTTAGGAAGGTAAACGTTTTTGCATGTTTTCAACACGCCTGTTGATTTATCTATGTTTACCGCATCCACTTGTACCTTCCGTGAATATAATGCATTAAATTTCAGGTTTCTGCATAGATGACATAACTACTGTAGCCACCCGTATGTGAAAAAAGCAACTGCAAATAAATTAATTGATTAGCCTACTGTTTTCGAAATTTTTTTTTTTTTCGTATATCGGCCTTATTTTTATTTTGTCTAAATTTCTTCTGCGCGTAATATAGTTAAGAAGACGATAGCTGTTAAGCAGAGTACTATGCATATTAAATCTATAGGTGAAAGGTGGATTAATTTATATGCGAGGACAGACGGTTAGAGTAGATGAATGGATGGGTGCATTGATAGACGGGTGGATGGATGGATGGATAGACGGATGGATACTTGGACTGCCTAGTGTATATCCTCTATCTATTACTAAACCGATTTAATTTGACTGCTAATGTGTCTATGAAAACGAATGGGTCCCCTGTGAGACAGTGGCAGTTTAATGTCTGCATTAACCCTGCAATTAAGTAAAACAGGCTACTTTTAATAGGTAGCTACTGAAGCCGGTGTAAGAATATACTAAAAAGAAGTGTGACATCATAATCCTGGCAAGGTGCAGCAATGTCCTGTAGGATGTAATTCATGTGACGCGTTTTAAGAGATATTTAGAAAACTCTCGGCTACTAATATGGGAACCTCACAGGCCCAAAAACGGTGATGAAATCTGAAATTTAAGGTAAGTATCCTTGAATAATTAAAAACATATACTACGGCAAATTTCAATTCCATCAACAATTTCTAAAACAACGTTATAATAAAATACAAAATGTGTCCGAAGGCGGAGCTCAGGAGCCGACCTGCTGCGGCAGTATAGCATATAGCCTGTATAGACCACCCATGTAATATCATGTTAGGAAAAACCTGAAAGCAAAATGTATTCTGTATCGTTAATAAACGCTCCAATGCAAAGTTAGACGGCACCAAAATCTTCTCTCGCCATTAATTTGTTTTTGCAGTCTTTTATTGTACTCGTGGACTGGGTCTGGAATTAAATAAGTCTGGAGGCTTGGATCATAATGGAATTTACATGGAAAGTTTTCTCAGACCAGAAAACCTCTACAGACTTTGATAATTATGGGGATCGTAGACTTCTTTTGAGAAGTTTGTCTCTCTCGGCAACTCAGTGCCTTGCCAATGAGAAACACGGCTCTAATGGTGAACAGCTGTCTGCTCTCCGCGTTTGGTCCTGCTATTCAACTAGAGTAGTAAGGAGGTTATCGTCGTTATGTGTCTAATACGATTGCCTGCACGCTGTAAAGCGCTGTCTTTTGGGTGACGGTGCAACTGCTGTCTGTGCCACGCACTAATCAGACGAATCTGCGAGGTAAGCAGGACGCATTCCCAGTTCAAAGCCCTGGGCAATCCTCAGTAACTCAAACCACGCTGTCCGCACATTCACTTACACGCACATGCGTTTCTACTCCTGCGCTTTTCCGGGAGACAGAAATTTCCACCGTTCATGTGAAAAGGGATACCCTGAATTTTTCATGGTAGCACTCCAACAATAATACGTACCCAGACTACACCCCCTTGCCGTCTGAAATCGCGCATATTTCATGCGATTTTAATGATTTCATGTGCGCTTTGCCGACGTAGCGCACAAGCGCGTCTTTTCCCCCAGTCGCTCGTTCTCTTCTTCTCAGCTAGACATCTGGATTTTAGTTTTACATTTATTTATGTGGCTAGTGTTGTTTTTGTGGGGCTTTAAAGTAATTTACCTTGTCCTGTTGGCAGCTTAGTAGAAGCTGATGAGGTCTGCAATTACCCCTTACCATTGCCGGTCACTTTGCAATTGCGTGCTTGACCGCAGGATCTTTAAAAGTACAGCCCTCGTGTTGGTGTGGCAGACAGAAATAGAATAGTTTCATGTCTGTTTGGACTGCAGCCCAGCGCAAAACTATGCCGTGCTACTTCACTGACACGGAGTTGCAAAGGAAAGGGGAAAATCCTCAGGTCATTATAGACTGAGCTGACTTCGGTGGGGCACAGAAGTCGGTTGTGAAGTGCTCCGCAAGCCGGGTGCACTTTGAGGCGCACTCTGCCATTCTGGGTAAGTCTTCGCAACTTGCAAGTCCCTTTATTCTTCACAAATAGCTCATGCCTCTTCCTCCATGCGTCTGCTCTCTAGTCTAGAGTCTCCTGTCATCTGCGTTCAATTTCTGAGCTTAAATCAGGTGTTTCTTGGGATGAAGGCTCCAGCTGGGTAGAGTGTGGATCAGTCCTGGACAGTAGCTACCCCCGCGACGGTTGTGATGGATTCTCTGACTTGGTTTAGGGGCTTCGCTGACTCAGCTATATCTCTGTGCTCTTGTACATGATCAACCACGTTTGTGCTTTATCCACTTCTCCCCTTTCCATGTTCTTTTTAAAAGTAATTTATTTCCTTGTACCCTGTTTTATTCTTAAATTCGAATCAGGATGCTACAGTTTTATATTTCCTTCTTTTTATAAAGATGGGTACATCTGCACAGAAGAAATATATAGTTTTTTTTATCAACTCTCTTACATAAGAGTTTTAAATGGTTCACCGTGATAGTGTGCTGACAGGATGCGTAAGTGTTACCAGCTGATCCCTAGTTACAGTAGATTTGATTTCAGCTGTGTCTTTACACATTTTGAGATGTTTGACTAGCATGAAGGTCACCAATGAGGCCTCACCTGCACGATCTGGCACACTCCTGTTCCCAACCAGCAGTCTTGCTCTGGGTAATTTACTATGTGTATTTGTTAAATACTGTTTACCTCTGAGCTCCGCTGACCTTACATGCATATTGCTCCATCATCCAAGCTTGACGGCCATTCCGTGAAACTGACCTAAAATAAAACGGAAATCAAAAGAGTGACGGTGTTGAGTTTGTCTCTATTGATCTGTGCTGATTATCATTTGGATTTGAGCTGTAGGTGTTAAATGCTTTTATATAGCGAGTGTTTTAAGGCTTTAAGTCCCAGCCTAAGAGCGGCTGTTCTTCTCAGCCAGGACATGCGGATCCGGTTTCTCTCTGGTGCCTTTACAGAAAAGGCTCTTTGTTATAATTTCTCTGTCTGTGCTGGAGCCGAGTCCTGTTCTGTAACCACCGGTTTCTGTTCTGTAAGTAGCCTCCTTGTTATGGGAAGACTGAGGAGCTTGGCTTTGTCTGGGGAGGGGAGGGAAAATGCTGATGGTCACTGGACTCCCGCCTGCATGCCCCCCCCCCCACTTCCCCGGTGTTGCTGGCCCGTAGACTGTGCCTTGCTTTCAGCGTGGTATTGTGTCCCACGAGGGCGGACTGAGGTGCTCCACTCTTCCTGGCTGTTGTGAAGTTTTTAATTTAATTATGTATTTACAACAAGCGGTGTGCTGAGGGTATGGAGGGTGCGAGTGAGTCACCTTCTCAGTCTGCCTTCAGTGCCTGATGCTGGGCTGGCATAGTGCATTAGGAGTGACGTCGGTTGCCATGTTGGGGACAAAGCTCTTGGGTGATTGTGATGAATAATCATGGAGAATGTGGTGGGGGCTGTCAGTTTGAGTGAGTGACATCTCCCTGATCAGTGTGATCAGGTTCCATACCTTACGAAAGGAGAGCGGACTTCTTGGTAAGGGTTTGAGTCTCTATGGGATCTTGTACAGGCCACGCCCCCTGCATGGGATTGTCCTCCATGCATGTAGAGAATGCTCCGTTTTCAGTCTTAGGTCTTCATGTCACTTATTTTAATGGTGCCATGCTGGTTATGAGCTACTGCACTTCAGAGGTGGGGTTAGTTCAGCAGTCCTGCTGGGTCTCCAGTGACATTCTGGCTCCCACAGATTTCAGCCACAAGGCGGCTACTGCCCAGCGATTCGCTGAACTTGGGGTTTGTGGCCTTTTGTTTTAATGTGGAAAAAGTGAAGCTGGCTGATCCTCTCCCCTGATAAGGGGCCTCTGGCATTAGGTGCCTCTCAAAGCCAAAAAGCAGATTCTGAAATCTCCCGGGTAGAGAGCGCGATAGTGTCGCTCTTTAGCTCCAGGGAAGTTTTAGCAAAACTTTCAGCTTGCAGCTGGATGGGAGCATTCTGAATGGAGCCCCGTGGCAGCGGTGGAGACGTTCCTGGCGGCGTCGCCATGGTGACAGTGAGGCCGCCAGTGGAGGCAGTCTGACAGCCTTCCAGCTGTTGAATTCTCACCTCAAGCGGAGATCATAGTGATTCCTCAGCCGTTGGGCTTTTTTTAAAAAAAAAATTTAATGCAGTTTTCATCAGATCCAGTGACATGACAAAAGTCTCTGGTGGGGGGGGGGGGTGGACGACAGCGGTCGTAATTAATTGCTTCCACTGTAAAAGAAAATAAATTAGCATTGGAATCAGATGGTTTCCCAACAAAAACAGGAATTTTATGCCTGTTCCTGTTACCTTGGGTGGTAATGATCTGTAAGGCAGGAAGCTATTGGCTTAAATCGTGGGAAAGGTCATTCCTTGGTATCTTAATGTTTTGCATGTGAAATGTGTCCATCTGAGTGGTGAGGAATCATCGCATGATCTCTTTAAAGAACCCCAAGGTTCTGGATGAGTAAATGCTTCACGGATGGGTTGACCTGAGCTATGCAGGGTCTTCGGGGCTGGAAAGTCTACAGGCCGCTTGTGCCCGGCCAGGCTGACGGGAGCCAGCAGGCTGACTCAGAGCCTCCAAAGGCACGCTCTAATTAAGGAGCTGCACGCAGAAATGTGGTACGGCTGAAACGCGGGCCTCTCACACAGGGTGAGTAACCAAATCCCCGATGGGCAGCCCCACTATTCCGGCTTTCATCTTTAATCGTACCGCTTGGGCACGAGTCTTTGTCTTGTGTGTGTGTGTGTGGAAGAGTAAGCGTACGGACGCTCGTTTTGTGAGTGCGTACGACGCGGCTGGGAGGGCCCAGGGTCCCTGAGGAGGTGCATTAGCGGGCGGGGGCTCCTGGGGGAGCGGTCTGTGAAGCTTGTGCCGTCCATGCGGGCCTTCAGTCTTCGCTAATTGCCGCGCTGGTCTGTCTGACCCCCACGTCCTCCTCGCTCTCTTCCCGCATCTCTTCATCCACTGGGGATAACCGGCCTCCCGTAGCAATTCTGCTGTCATCCCTGCTCAGGAATGACGCTGTCGGTGAGCCCCCTGTGTCTGGTGGCCCCCGCATTTGCCCGCCCTTTCTCTGGACTCCGATGTGTTTTGAATCGTACCTTGAAGACCCCTCTGGGATTTTTGGGGCTTCCGAAGAACGGCTCGATTTTCCTGGCTTGAGGGCTTTTTTTGGGAGCGGGTGCTAAATCCAGGAAAACGCCCTTTTTAATGACAACCAGCTGGGTCCCCCAATAACACCCCCCCCTCCCTCAAACCCACCCTAAACCTGCTGACTGGCTTGCAGAACATTTCACTGGTTAACGTGTGTGTTAGGCTTGGGCGGTAATATGGTATACCGCGGGATCTAAAAATAACAACGATGTCAGTTTCAATACCGTTATACCGTCATAAAAACAATGCACTTCTATAGAAGCCAAGGATTAAATATTAAATACAATTTATTTAACCCTCTGGAGCCTAGTATGTCGTCGAGGACATAGAGTATTTTTCGCGTCTGTTTCAGTTCATATCTCACTGAAATCTTAATGTATAGAATCATGAAACGCTGGGTAAATCCGTAATCGGAGTCTTCTTTTCAAAACGTCCATTGCCGGAAGTATTAAAGCTTTTTAAATTAGGTTAAATCGGCAAAAAAGTAAACCATGTCATCTTACTTTGTTTTACCTGCATCGGGGTACCGCTCTCAGCCAAAGATCGCTATTCACATTCTAAATAGCTGCATTAGCGCGTATTCAGATCGCATTCGCATGATAATTTGATTAACGGCGCAACGGTGAAACGCGATCCAGATTCGCCCCCATCAGCGCCATAAAAGGGGGTAGGGGCGTGGCCAGGTGACAATGGCTTATTCATACACATGAAGGTTGCTACATATTCAATGAAAGGAGCCAGAAATAGTTACATGAGTGCGTTTTTTTATAATTTATTTATCCAAATGAATGTCGCAACTACACCATTTAGTTATCTTTATGTAGCCAAGACTTTACTGATCGGATATCTGGGATCAAAACAAACTGCCAACATTGCTTACTATGTATTTTTATAATGTTTCTGCAAGTGTTCCGGACTGCATTTTGCAATGTCTATACTTTGATGTCAAATTACAAACTTGAATCTGACATATTTACAATATACAGTAAAATAAAGATGAGTGTAATGGCAAAACAAATATATTAAAAATTATTTATTTGCCATGAATTAAGTTTATGATATTTGAAGAAATGTGTGATCATGCCCCAGTCAGTGAAAGTGTGTTTCCTACCCCTGGGCTCCAGAGGGTTAATGTCTAAAAATGTGTATGTGTGGTTGTTATCACGTGACAGCGTCTATTTGCACTCTTTTTATAAGCTGCTCTTTGTTATTAAAAGTTGTTCAGGCGGTGTGATTTAATTTGATTTGTGTGCGCGTCTGCACGAAAACTGTTCTGGATGTTTATGTTAATTTAATTCTGTTTGACTGCTGTATTTGCACTTTTTTATAAACTATTTGTTGCTAATAAAAGTTAATATTGTTCTACATGTTATTTTATTATTGTTTCAGTATTAGTGTTTGGTATTCAGTTTCTGAACGGTTTAGGTACAAGCCAACTGTTTGCTGACGCTGTCTGAGCCTTACGTCACAATTTTTTTTTATAATTCACAGTAATACCGTATACCGAGGTAAAATAAGGAGGAGGTTTGATGGTATCAAAAATTGGATACAGCCCAAGCCTAGTGTGTGTGTGTGTGTGTGTGTGTGTGTGTGTGTGTGTGTAGATATATGCTGCCGGACTGTGGTTGAAACCAGTGAAAATAGCCCCAGCATTCAAAATGACACAGCAATGGTAATGGAAATACCCTAGTCTTATTTTTTAGTGGGTCGGCACAATTTGTGCCAAATTTGTTTTTTCTTAATCTCAGGGTAATTTTGCTTGGCATTTGGGAACACAAGCTGGACATTAACACCAACCCCCCCTCGGTGGAGCACCCTTAGTGCCTGTGAGCAGGGAGGCCCCCCGCCAGTCAGCCATGGGTGGGGGTGTCACCTTCCACTCATTTATTATTCAGCAGGACACTGTCTTTGCCTGAGGGAGGTGGTGTCAGGTGTGGCCTGTCACCGTGCCTGGCTCCCGCTCGGGTTCCTGGCTATGTTCTTCCTGCATTCATGTTCACCTTTGAGTATACCCCCCCCCACACACACACACACACACACACACACACTTCACCAAAGGGAATCGCTGCACCTAGGGATCTGGGCACAGGCTTCCTTTTACCTGCCAGTTGTCCTTGGATGATGTGCGTCAACATGGAGCATTAAAGCTAAGGCCTCCATTCCAGCCGGGGGGGAAGGGGTTCGGGTCAGCAAGCTTGTGGACCCCCGTCAGGCGTGAGGTCTGTAGCTGTTTGTTTTTGTGTGTGTTTACCCATTTACTCTTACTCAGGAAATGTTGTTTTGCGTTGCAATACAGACAGTCCCCAGGTTAAGAATGACTAATGGTGCGTTCATTTTTCCCTCGGAACTCGGAAATTTTGAGTTGAGTGACATCACGTTCGACGATCTCCCGTTCGAGCTACCCACATCTCAGGACAAACATGGCTGCCTCCGTGAACACGTTGCTGTGTGTTGTTGCTTTATATTTTATCAGATTTGGAGCTTTCCAAATAGAGAAAATTGAGAAATTGACATTTTTCCCAGAGACAAACAAGTAACACAAAATAGTCAAACCACATTAAAAGCTTTATAAAATATTTTTGTACATTTATAGCGACATTCTTTTTTCAAACGGCAAACAAACTACAAACAAACCAAGTCACCATGTTGAAATTACGTCACATTGGCAACTCGGACAACAAAATTTTGTCCGACTTCAATGTCATAGAAGAGGCGTGTTTCCGATGGGAAGTAACGTTTTTCGTGATGTTTCGTGGCGTTTTCATCCGAGTTCCAACTTGGAGAGAAATATCGAATCGAATGCACCATTAGTCTGTCCTTAGGTAGAATTTGCAGGTAAGTTGAAATATAATGATAAAAAACAGAATAATAATAATACTGTGATAGTAAAAGTATCTACATACAGTACTACAGTATACTGAACCTCGAGCTGACGAATCACTGAAGCCATGGAATGTTTTTCTGAGCGTCACAAAACGGTTACGAACCTTTGTATTTCACCTTCATTTTTAATATGATGGGCTCAATGACAGTCTGTTTGTACGAATTGTGTGTAATTCAGATGTTTTTAACCTGGGCACTGCCTGTACTTTCACACAGTCTGGCAACCTTTGTGTATTTCTCGCCCCTGTCTGCTTGCAGGGTTAGGCTCTGCAGAGGACAGGTGGGGCAGGGCTGGGTGTGGATGAAGCACCTTGTTTGGGTTGTTTTACTCATGCCAGGGACGGGGGCTTGAGGCCCCCGCTGTGGGAACTCGGCAAGAGATCCATGGCCCCGACTACCGGGTCAGTGACCAGCGGCAGGAGGGCACGGTGACCTGATCTGACCCCCCACCAAATGCCACATACCAGAAGCAGAAAATGCACTAAACGGGGGATTCGAGGGGGGAACGCCGCATTCTGGAGGTCTGATGCTTTTGGAAAGCAAGGCGGGCTGAAATACTTGTCGCTTTTTTGGTTCACCACCATGCGGATAGTTTAGCCATACATGGGAGTCAGTTTGTCAGGGTAATAATCAGAGGGTCTCCAGCATGGAGCTGAACTTTCCTTGGCTGCTTGTGGAGGCCAGAGAGACGAGGAGGGGAGTGAAAGCAGGCATCCGGCTCGCTGGTTGTGGTGCTCCTCTTGGGTCCAGGCGTTCGCCCGCCGTTGCAGGTCATGCGGAGTGGCTTCCCGTTGGGCCACAGGTAGGGATGTGTCAAGATGTCTCTGCGTGTGTCGGTTGGGTCGCAGACGTTGCGCGCTGTGCAACACCACCAGACTGTCCCTGCGAAGGATCCACTGTGCTCCAGCAGTGTTTCCTAATCCGGTCCATGGGGGCCGACAGTCCCTCCCAGGTCACGACTGAAAACGTGGGGTGTCTGCGGGTCTCCGAGAACCAGACTGATGAACACTGCAGTCGTCGCTGCAGCGCACTGCACATCACCTCCAGTGCTTTTTAAAAGCCACATGGTGCTTTGTCGTGTGACGAGGCCTGTTATTTAGCACAGGGGGCACTGCCTCATTGCTCCCCGATTTGAGTGTCGCCGTCCTGCTGGTCACCGGTGTCTCCTTTGCATCAAGGCGAGCTTCTTTCACTCGGAAGGCGTGGTCCCCGAAGTGTCGTCCTGAGACACACGAGAGAGGGCAAGCTTGGGACCAGAGAACCACACCTACCGTTTTTTCCAACAGCCTTAGAGCAGTTTTGGGTGTTCAAACTGACAACCTTCTGGGCTCCTAACCTGCAGAGATGCACAGCACCCTCTCTGAGTGCTACTGAGTATCCTGTGTGGGTACAGACTGCTCTACCCATCATTTTCTTTTGACTGGCATGATTGAGACTTTAGGAAACGTACTCATTCTGATGGCCAAACCTCTCGCGTTGCGTTGAGGTACCTCAACACAGTGCCTCTGGTGCGCATTCGCTATCAAGCACTGATCACCAATATCCTAGCTCTCCTGGAAGTTCCCGGAGTCTCCTGCAAATGGACAAGAAGACTGACACCCGCAACTGATGCACAGTGACCCCGAAATCTGTCCACGCAGAATTAAAAATGACCTGATGTTATTCTGCTATTTGGCAGAGGAGAACCTTAATAGATTTTACTGCCAGCACTCCCCGAATCGGTTGACAAATTTTACAGGCAGCACCCCCCCCCCCCCCCCCCCCCCCCCCCCCCCCCCCCCCCCCCCCCCCCCCCCCCCCCCCCCCCCCCCCCCCC
>JAABNY020000019.1:3895537-3917069 GCA_015164015.2 Brevimyrus niger
GCCTCCACCCAAAACGGGGGCCCTAACCCTCCACTCAAAACGGGGGCCCTAACCCTCCACTCAAAACGAGGGCCCTTAGCCTCCACCCAAAACGGGGGCCCTTAGCCTCCACCCAAAACGGGGGCCCTTAGCCTCCACTCAAAATGGGGGCCCTAACCCTCCACTCAAAACGGGGGCCCTTAGCCTCCACCCAAAACGGGGGCCCTTAGCCTCCACCCAAAACGGGGGCCCTAACCCTCCACTCAAAACGGGGGCCCTTAGCCAGGGTTTCATCTTTCATAGCCGCCAGTTAGTTGGACTCCTCTCTGACTTCATGTGAGGGCCCCGTCGTTGTGTGGGAAGATCTTAGTGGGGAGCTCTGTCGTTTATAATACACATCGGCCCCGTAAAGGGACGCTGTCGTGTAACTGTTCCATATTTCCGCTGCGGAGAAATCCTTGGAATTTCAGTCACTACCTTCATCCTCAAGGTTTCATGCTCTCCGCGTCCTGTTATGTTTGAAACATGCATTCCACGCTGCATTTTCTTTATTTGGCAGCTACTTTTATCTAAAGTGAGGTACAATTGAGAAAGCAGGATCAGACAGTCCCTGGAGCAATTTGGCACTTAAGGGCCTTTCTTAGGGGTCCAACTGTGAGATCTGCACTGCAGAGCTGGCATCCTAACCCTCACCGTATGGCTCCCCCTTAAGGCAGTCTTACAAGAAATAAATCCCTATACAAACAAACTCTGGCACTGTAAATAATTAATATGTGTAGTTACCCAGAGGGGAGGAAGGTTACTTCTTAAATTGCTGCAGTAGCAAAACGACAATAATAAAGAATTATTACTTTGCTCCATAAGTCTAAACAATTGAGTTCGATTGGACCTGGCCGATGGAATGTGCTGTCTGTGAAAATGTAACATTTCCTTTATTTTCCTAAATAACCTGATTATACAGGATATGAAAACTGGAAGCTTTTTAACTGTGGAAGCTGTGGCATTCGCCCGCTTTGTGACCGGGTCGCTGGACAGCCAGCCAGCTCGGGTCTCCGCAGCCTCTCCCCTGCCCGTCGTATCGGCTGCGTCCCCGGAGCCGCCGTCGCTCCATGCAGCTGAGCTCTCACAAAGCCCCTCTCCCGCCCCTTAACAGATTCTGATCCGTCAAATTGAGACGTCAGACAACGTCTACACCATAGGGGGCGCCATCAGCAGCCTCCTCTCCCTGACGCAGGACGGGCCGCAGCTGTGCAGCATCATTGCCAAGGTGAGTCATTCTCCCCACCCACCGCTGCTCTGCTGGTCTGCTGGTCTGCTGGTCTTGCTGGTGAGATCCTCCATGACACACGTTTCCCAGCCAGGAGGTCAGGTAGAAGTTTAAACTCAAGCTAGGCCAAGATGTGGGGGTCTTTGGCAGAAGGCCGCGTTCGCAACCTGCATTACGCACTTTTTGGGTGTACAGTCAGTGCACAAGTGCCTGGCCCCCGATCTATATGGTCTCTGCCTGTCAAGTCCACCTTTTTCGGGGGGGAGGGGGGGCACAGGGTTAGAGCAGAACTGAGCAGCTGCTTTTTCTTGAGATTATGTGTCATCATCAAAAGTTGAGGGGGGAAAAGCGAGCAGATGATTAGCCGTTCTGGGCAGACTGACCGATGAGAGTGGGAGCAGCATTCTGTGGACCTGCTACCGCAGAGTAATGGGCTCAGGTCCCGGGCTGGACTCTGCTGTTTCCTCCCGTATTCGAGATAATTACCCTGACATGTTTTCTATAAAATCTTAAGCAAACTGTGACTAATTTTCTTTAGTCTCCATCTGGAGACGTCCTGCAGACTGTCATAGAGAGCTGCTTTGAGAAGCTTTTTCAGACTGGCATTGTGAACGCGGTCCTCGTTCCACTTGAGTGGCAGCATCGAGACTAAGCATCTCCTCTTTAGCTGTTATCGTCGCCGACCACTGGCCGTGCCTGGCCGCCTGCCCATGTGTCCAGGGCAGCATGGTAGGTGGGTGACGGGGTGAAAGCAGGGCAGATAAGAGTAGGCTGTGTGAGGGGCTGGAGGCAGGAGTTCTAGTGCGCAGACCAGGAACTCTATGGAATATGTTGGAGGTTGGTCACAGGGTGCGCTCATCCTCTGCACCCCCAGAGGGCGCTATTTCAGGGTCTTCAGGTGCCGTTCGAATGTGTCCCCATGCGGGCTGGGGCTCCGGGTCGGTCCTCCCCGAGGCAGCATGTGCCCTGGAGTCACAAAGGAAGCACCTCCTGGTTTTCCTCACCTCCTGTTACTGACGCAGACAGTCCCAGCAGACAATCTGAGCGCCTGCCAGCCCGTCAAACGTGGGGGCGGAAACCGCAGCCGTGATTCAGTGTAAATCAGATTAACGGCCGGTGCCCCCTTTTGTATACGCCGGCGTTAATGTGAATATGACACGTTTCACCGTGTATGTTTGTGCTGGCAACTGGTTTGGTGTTTGGTGGAATATCTTAGATTGATGATTTCCGCTTAATTTTAGAGCACAAGCATTTTGATGGCCATTAATTTGTGTGAACGGAGAGGTTCAAGCAAAGTTCAGGGCTGTTAGCTTAATATGGTGTACTAATTGAAATCACACTTCCATTAGTTAGATTGTATGTTTTTATATAGAAACAAATGTAATGCAATCTTTAGAGATAACAGATTGAACTGATGTGTTGAAGCTGCTCAGCAGTTCTGCTGCATGGTGTGAATTGAATATGTGATACATACCCACCTGATTGTGCCGTATGGATTTCATTATGTTTGCGCAAACATTCCTTTCACCACATTCAGAATTTAGAAAGCTTTCTGCCGGAATCTGTGCATTAAGTAGATAGTTAAACTGCTGTCTAAACAGTGTTGTTATGATTTCTTAATTTAGTTTTTTGTATCATTTTCAGTTTCATTTTTAGTTTTTATTGGTGGCTTTATTCGTTTTTTTAAGTGTATGTCTTTATTTTTTATAGCTTCAGAATAAAGGTGCCATAGAAGGGCACACATTCGTTTCTCTATAAAAAGAAATGTCACTTTGCCTCGCCATAGTGGAAAACGGAGAGTTCGGTACACGGAAATGACATACCATGAATCTCAAAACTGCTGCATGTAATTCCTGAATATTCAAAAGAAGGAAGTGAAATGGGCCGTATCAAAATTCCTAGACTGTTACATAACAGTCTTAACCTTAACCCCCAAAACTCATCACATGCCGGTCCGCTTTCAGGCTCAATGGACGTGCACATTTGGACTTTAATAGTTCTGCAAATATTTTGGAGAAGGAAGCGAAGGACTGTCACTACAGTCAGTAGTGGATTTGAGTCACATGTGTGCTGCAAACACTCTTTGTACCCGCATAGAATTTAGTGATCAGTGATCATTGTTGACACACCGTAGCACAACAACAACATGTGTCCTTGGTATTTAACCCGGGGCGGCATGGTGGTGCAGTGGTTAGCACTGTTACCTCACACCTCAGGGACCCGGGTTCGAGTTACATGTGTGTGGAGTTTGCATATTCTCCCTGTGCTGTCGTGGGGTTTCCTCCGGGTACTCCGGTTTCCCCCCACAGTCCAAAGATATGCTGAGGATTGGAGTTGCTAAATTGCCCATAGGTGTGCCTGTGTGAGTGACTGGTTTGTGTGTGCCTTGCGATAGGCTGGCCCCCTGTCTGGGGTTGTTCCCTGCCTCGTGCCCGTTGCATTCGGGATACGCTCCGGACCCCCTGTGACCCAGTCGGATAAGCGGGTTGGACAATGGACGGACGGACGGATGGATGGATGGTATTTAACCCATATGTGACACGGTGACAGCAGGAGCAGCTAATTCAGTGCCCGGGGAGCCGGGCTTGGGGGCAGTATCTTGCTCAGGGCACCTAAGTGTTGCCTTGCTGATCCGGAATTTGAACCAGCAATCTTTCGATTCTGAGTTCGCTTCCCCAACCGCGAAGCCTCCACTGCCCTGCATGTTCCAGTATGGCAGCCAGTGTCAGTGTCTATTGACAGTGTGATGCAGTGCATGACCCCTCTTTTCACTTGCAGGTTGGAATTCAGTTTTTCCCCTGATAAATCTATACTCAATACCACATAATTACAAAGTAAAAACAGAATTTTTGCACATAAAAAATAAATTGAAACCTCACATTAACATAAGTATTCCGACCCTTTGCTGTGACTGCATTCCATTTCTATTGATCTTTGAAATGTTTGTACGACTTGTGTAACCTAAACCCAACATGTAAACTGGAAAGGTGCAGAATTGCCTATATTATGGTCCCACAGTTGACAACACATATTGGAGCCGGCTGTGTTCCTGTTGTCTTTGCGGTGTCTGTCACCCTGCATATGAACGAGGCCACACAGACACCCCGCTGGGCCATCGATCCCAGCCAGAGGACCTTCAGACGGAGACTCTGCCTTTTCTCATTCATAACCATGATAGACTGATAACGTAGCCTTTGCTTAGCGAAAGTTGCCATGGGCGTCCTGCTTTCCTCACCACATTCAGTAAACTGTATTTAGTCTTTATAAAAGTGTTATTGTCATTAATGCCCCAGGGCCGGTGTCCCCCCCCGGGTGCCTGGATCGTCTATTTTGCATGAGACCTGCTGTGCTCTACCTTTACCAAGACAGGTTATTTAATTTCTGTGCGGCTGATTAAGAGGGGGCGTTGGCCAAAGTACGCGGCTGGTGGGTCGGTTCGAAAGGGGGCTCGGAGGGCCAGGGAACAGAAGATGATGGAGATCGGTCTGCCGCGGATGAGTGCCATTGGCTGCCCCGTGGCAGCGGCCTGTGGGATGGAGTCCTGTGTGCCGCCCGAGGAATGAGGCCGCTTATTAAGATAATGCGGGAAGGCAGCGCTTGTTGTGGGTAATCCAGTACTTCACGCAGGGCGTTTGGTAAGCTGCCGTCATTCTGGGTGACAGCTTCCCTCCCTTAGGCCGCTGAACAGTGTGGAAATTAGGATGTTGTTTTTTGTAATTTCCCCCTCCCCCGCCCCCTTATTCGCATAGCAAATGACTGCGGATTCCTATGAGCAAGGTAGTCTATTTTCAGCCTTTCAGAATGTGAAATTAAATATTCATAAAGATGATTTTATGAATAGCCAGATATTTAATAAGCAGTTGTGGTGTGTGTTATATTTTTAAACACAATAATTTACTCTTTATATTCTTTTTTTAATCGTATAAATAAATTATAAGCCCAGTTTCATTCAGTAATGGCCTTGTATCTGCACGGAGGCATTGGGTGGCATGCTATCCTCTGATTTGGTTTCAAGTACCACGTCCTCTCATCTCTCAGCCAATAAGCTGGTGGCATGTGGGAGGGCCTAAAAACAAAAGGAGGAGCGATGTCGCCCTCCGTCCTGGCAACAAGCAACTCATGGGTACTGGCTCGCAGGGGAGACATAAATCCCTGCTGATTCCTTCTTCCCTTTACTGTTTCGGAGACTGTTTGTTCCATGTCCAGTGGCAGAAGGTCATAATAAGAAAGATGACACAGGTCAGGTTAGCTCAGAGAGAGTACCTCAAGCAGGTGGGTCAGGAACACGGTGCGCAGCGCATGGTATCAAGTCTTTAATGCTGATAATCAAAAAGTATAACTTAAAAGGACTTTGAAGATATGATCTAGCAACGACTGTGAACTTTTAACCACCCAGAGGTGTCAAAACTATAGTGTTTTCATTATTTGCAGACCAGTGGCGTGTTTTCTTCAGAAAAGGGTGTAAGACCTCTAATTGCCATGCTTATGTCGCTCTCTCCCTAGGAGGGGGCAGTGGTGGCCCTCTTCAAGATCTGCCGACAGGACTGCTTCAGCTGCCTGTATGCCCATGCCCTCAGGACAGTGGCCTCCATCTGCTGTGTGGAGGAGGGCATCAACCAGCTGGAGAAGGTAGCACAGGCCGCTGTTCTTACCCTCTGTATGATCACTCCGTTGTTTATGTCCACTGAGATTAAGAAATCAGCAGAACCCTCACCTGGAGACGAATGTGGAGGCGATAGAGACACCGCAGAACAAGTCATACTCTGAAAACAATTTTTTTTAGTTTGCCAGCTTATAAAAACTTAAATCGATCAAAATAGATCCAAAAAACAGAATACATATTAACCTTTACTCTCACTTCCGCATGTGTAACAATTTCGTTCTGTTCTTGTTTGAAACCGGTGGAAACATGGCCAGGTTCTCAAAAGGCCGATGAGAACCAGCCCGGCACCGGCTCTTTGTTGGTGGAAACGAGGCACATGTCTACCGGGGCTGCGCTCAAGAGGGTGTTGACCGGCAGAGGAGGGTTTTTGGGTTTGTTTGACTGGCTGGATGGTGCTTTGACCGCAGCTGTGATTCTGTGATCATGGCTAATTAGCAAAAAGCAAAGGAGGAGTGTCCCGGTGCGAAGGGAATGTGAATGTATGTAAATATGGGTTCGCACCAAGCTGACGGAAAAAACTAGTGCCAAGCAAGGTCAATGAAGAATTGGCTCCCAAAAATGAGTGCTGGAACGCACCAGCGCGACCAGAGGTGATGCTTGACATACAGCCCAATCAGAGAACTTGCTCTCACCAACTTGCCTCGACATCGATTCAACATCAGTCGGCCAAAACGGCACCAATGGAGACCGACCGCGTCTGACCGTGCCGCACACCAGCACGTCTGACGGTCAGCAGCTCTCATGGTCAGCCAGACGCCTCTCAATGGGTGAAATGGTTGGTGCGTTCCGGGTTTAATGCGTAGCCCTGGGTTAGGTCACTCAGAGAACATCCAGAGTATACACCTGGCATTTCTCAAGCCACCTGGCGATTGGTCTCTGCGAGGACCTTGAGTTCCCCTTTGTCAGCCCTAGCTGATCATCATCGGAGCGGCGGCAGGGCCATCTGTGTCACGTGCCAGGTAGATCGCGGGGTGGAGTACTTCCAGTCCGCACCTCCCATGATTCTCTGCCCATTACTTGGTGTTTTCACACGGCTCCATCAGCCTGCAGTGAGTCTCACAGAATGTCAAACAGACTGGTTCTAGAAGCAGCGGGCCAATGGAAATGTCACCCTGTCCTGTCAGTGGCACTCTTCCATACAACACCCAGTCTGATGTCCCAGTCCCTGATTCTATCTGCCTCTTATCCACGAGGGCTCATCTGATACTGCCAGAGCCTCTGTGCTCCTGTAACAAAAAGGCAGAGGGAGCAGGGCACCGTGGTTCCGAACACAAAGGCTGTCTCTTCAAATTGGTTATATTAAGTATGACAGCAATAATGCTGCCTCTTCCCTCCATGAAATGATGAAAAATTTCAGTTGATGAACTTTAAATCTTTGCCATTTGCTGGTCACTGGCAAACAATGAAAACACAGGAATCTACGGCTTCTTCAGATGCCGTTAAATGCTGGAAAATGTGGATTTTTGCAGTCGGCAGCCCTTTGGGGTCCTTCTAAAGACGACACGCTATGCTGTTGCCGTGGTATGTTTCCTCTTCTGATTCAGAGGTGCAGTCAGGCATAGAAGAGCAGGCAGGATAATGAAGGCGAGCAACGCACTCTGAGGGGGTGTCCCAGGGGTGTTCTGAACGTACGCAATCACTGAGCCTCGAGAAAGACACCTGTCACGGGGGGGCGGTGGCAGGGGACCGGAGCGGAGATGAGCAGACCTGCTCACAGTTTACATACACGCTGTTCTCACGCACTGTACTCATGCACTGTACTTACCATTGTCATGCTGTATTGCTGTCCTACCTTACCATACTCACATGCTGTACTATCTTCCATTCTTGTAGGCTGCTCTCAAAGGCAGTACGCACTCACACACCATCTTCTCACACGCAGTATGCACTCACCTGTTATCTTCCAACGTGCAGTATGCACTCACACACCATCTTCCTACAGGCAGTACGCTCTCACCCATTATGTTCCTACACGCATTACGCGCTCACCTGCCATCTTCCTACACGCATTTTACGCGCTCACCCGGAATCTTCCTACACGCAGTACACTCTCACCCGCCATCTTCCAACACGCATTACGCGCTCACCCGGCATCTTCCTACACGCAGTATGATCTCACCCGCCATCTTCCTACATGCAGCACGCGCTCACCCGCCATCTTCCAACATGAAGTAGGCACTCGCCCGGCATCTTCTTACACACAGTACTCACTCACCCGGAATATTGTCACACACAATACTCGCTTACCTGAAATATTATCACATACAATACTAGCTCACCTAGAATCTTATCACACATAAGATTCCGGGTGAGCGAGTACTATGTGTGATAGTACTCACTCACCGGGAATCTTATCACACACAGTACTCACTCACCCGGAATATTGTCACACACAATACTAGCTCACTTAGAATCTTATCACACATAAGATTCCGGGTGAGCGAGTACTATGTGTGATAGTACTCACTCACCGGGAATCTTATCACACACAGTACTCACTCACCCGGAATCTTCTTGCACAGCATTCACACTCACCCTGTGTCGTAATACACTACACAGGCTCAGGTGGGTATAAATGCAGCGGCGTGGAGCTTCACTGGGTGGTGGTATCCTGTTCAATGCTCAGGTATCTGGATTTTCTTCAGCAATGGGGGTGAAAAGTATGAATCTTATTACAGAATTAAAATAATGTGTATCATTCAGTTAAACCATTAATCCATTTCTGTTTTATTTCATCTGATGAACAAAATAGACATAAAATGTTAGTTCTAGACATGTGCAGACTAATCTGAACTCCATGTGTTAAAATGCATATTTGGGCAGTTGTGTAGGTGAATCAGCTTCATCCAACCAGTTGAATAATTTGTGTCCGTGACTCTTTATACTCACCTGGTTGGTTGAAACAAAACCTTGGTTTGGATTTGTACTTTCTGGACCTGAACTTTTCACCTCTGACTGTAGTGTGTTCCTTTTGTGAGTCACTTCCCCAACACTGCAGGTGATATTGTTGGTGAAAGTTTGTGCAACTGCGCCATCTGTTGGAATATAGGAGCAAAGACTGCTTCTGTATCATTAAACTGCTTGTACAGACTCTTCATCAGTTGTCACAGTCCCACAGCTTTTGGATTAATTTCTGTATTGCAGTCAGGCCAGCTGACGCATAATCTTGTATGGGGCTGCCTTTTTGAAGGGGCCAGCAGTGGCATAAGCTGTTTTTGAGTTGATGGGATGTGGACCCCTTGGGATCAATGACTCCCCTGTGGGGCAGTGGGCTCACAGAGAGGCAGTGGGCTCACAGAGAGGCAGTGGGCTCACACAGATCATGACACACATGTCAATTCAGACTGGGACATGCCCATAAAAATTGCTAATAAAATTGTTCCTATAGCCATAATCATTTCTTGTTGTATTTAGTGTTGGTATAAACGGCGTCCTGTAACACCACTACCTTTTTTTAACCTCTGCTGCATTGTACCAGATGTATATTTTCATCAGAGCTATGCTGCTGGTCTTCATAGGTGTAGCAGCTCGACCTGGACCTGGGGGCTTCTGGAATAAGGGGGGGGGGGGGGCTGACACCTTCTGTGAATTATTGTGCCTGGCTGCAGCCGGTCTTGCTCCCGGCACCTCTGACATCTTAAATGATGATCAGGCAGAAGTTAAAAAAATGCTGGGCCTCATCCCAGGGCCCCTATCCAAGTCCCTACTTATATAAAAAAAATGCTTGGGCCAGCGGTTTCTGTGCCGCAGTGAAAGGGCTTTTATTAGATTACAGAGCCGTCTGACGTCAACATGTTAGAAAACAATTAAGGGGAACGGCGTAATACTGAAGTGGGGGAATGGGGGGCGCTGTCAGGGCATATGAGTGGGAGTGACTCTGATCCTAATGAAAGTGAAATTGATCAAAATGACAGGGGCTTTCGATTTGACAGCCAGTCGTGGTGGCTTGTCTGTGCAATAGAACAATCTGGAAAGAGGGCCATCCAGAGAAATCAGCTGAGGTGTGGGATTTATCAGGATTGCCCCAGGTCGGTTTAGGTTCACCTGTGTCTGAGGTGGGCCACCCCTCACCCTTTTACTTGTGTGTGGCGCCCCCTGCAGGTGGATGGGATCCTGTGTCTGGCGGATATTCTGACAGATGAAAGTAACACGGAGGCGGCCCGGGCTGAGGCGGCCGCTGTGGTGGCCCAGATCACTTCCCCCCACCATACCTTCACCCAGCACTTGGGCAGTTTTCTGGAGAACATGCAGGACATCGTCACTGCCCTCATCAGTGAGTCCCAACCTGCTCACAAGGGTCTTTATACAGGGTGTTTCCCTGGGATAACTGGGCCTCACATACACTTGCGGTCGCTGTAAGATCAATCTGGGATGCTGCTCACAGATATCCTAAAGATATATGTGCGGAAACAATCTGTAACTTTCACATTACCTGTCACTGTGTAGCCTATAATATGGTATAATGATAGATAAATCATCAAGCATCACAGCGCACTTATTATAAATCATATATAAATGAATCATCGAGGTAGCAGATTTTTACATTTTAGTAATTTATCAGCTTTTATCCAAAGTGATTTTTGACAATTGAGAAATAATAGCCAGTCCCTGGAGCAAGGGAGAGCTTAAGGGCCTAATTACGAAATTATTCTGCTGACCCTGGGATTAGAACCGGCGACCTTCTGATCACAGACACAACCCATTGCCCCAGATTTTTGCCTTCTGAAGGTGTTCTAGTGTAAAATGTCTATTCTGAATTTAATAAACATCTGGCTGTGCTGTCTTTGAATGGACGAGGGTGTCTGGGCCACGTCGGGGTGGGGAGGGACTCTGCACCGGCATGCACATGGGCCCTCGTGACGCCGCTTCCCTCCGCAGAGCTGTGTCGCGACGCCTCTTCCGGGGAGGCCTTCCTGCTGGCCTCTGCCGCTCTGGCCAACATCACCTTCTTCGATACCATGGCCTGCGAGATTCTCTTGCAGCTGGGTGCCATCCACATCCTGTTTGGGGCGTGCAGAGATCGCCAGCGTGTCGACACGCCTTACTCCAAAGATCAGGTACACCCCCCCCCTCCCCCACCCCCAAAGTCCTACATTAGGGGTGGCCAATCTTATCCACAATGGGCCGGTGTGTATGCAGGTTTGTGGGATAACCTGCAGGTCAGCTGTTCAAACCCACATGTGAGGACTCTTCAGCCAATCAGTCCTCTAATTAGTAATCTAATTAGGGAGTTGCAGCGAAAACCCGCATACACACCGGCCCTTGGCAGATAAGATTGGCCACCCCTGTCCTACATGAAACACTTTGTGCTCCAATAGATGGTGCCGCCTGTTCTCCATTTGATGATACCAGTGCTGCCATCACTCGTGCATACTGGTGATGACATCATCACTGTGTATATGCATATGGGTAATCACAAGTCATACAGATAGTAGGTAGACTCTGATCTGTTGAAAAACTGCACATTATGAGGTCCTGCACTCCGTGCCGGTCAAAATCCACATAACGCCCCAGGCAAGCTTCACCGCTGTTGGCCCCCCCAAAAAACATCCGCACGAACAATGGGCGTAAAGAAACACAGACTTTGTTTAATTCAAGATTACCCAAGTAGCAACAATTTAAAGGTATAGGAAATGTGTATGTGAATCTTTAAAAACAGGTGCTTCGTAAGAAATGCACAATTTAAAATAACGTTCACACCATATAACTAAACAAAGTTATAGGAATCTAAGAATAAATTGACAAATGCAGTTCTCTGGGACTGTATACCCTATACAAGTACATTGCAACACTTAAAGGTAGCGCAACTGCAGTACTTTTACAACTGACATTTACCGACATTAAATGACTGACATGACATCAGGCACTTTTCAGGTTACAGTTTCACCTTCCTGGTGTCCTCTGACAGCATCAGGCAGGGCAGAGGGCCTGTCTCTGCTGCTTCTGCAGGGCACATAAATAACTACTCAATCATTCATTATTTTCTCAAGAAATAAAAAGAAGTAGCCAACTGACTATGTGTGAACTTTGCACATTCATTATCTAGCAAGCTTGTTTGGCTAACATCTGTGTTACCGATAATAGTGACGTGACAAGCAAATTTTAAGAAATGACAGCATATAGGTACCTGTGTTGAGTATGAATCCCCTTTTCATACCGTGTTTGGTATGGGTTTTTTTTTTGCCAGAACTCCTTAATTAGATTACTAATTAGTGGACTGATTGGCTGAAGAGTCCTCACACCTGGGTTTGAACAGCTGGCCTAAAGGTCATCCCGAAAACCTGCATACACACTGGCCCTTTGCGGATAATTTAACCACAAACCTGGTTACTGTCATTGTGTCTATTTCACAGCTGTTGAAATGACATTTGACTTGCATGTACCTGAAGTGCTGCTGGTATTTTGCCCTGTTCATTAGCTACAGGACTCAGACCCTACACTGCATGTTTTTCTTGCGTGCAGCGTTCGGTCTGTTGATGTGTCATTACCCATCTCAGTAAAATGTGAAATATTTGTAGGAATGAAAAGCATTCCTACAGTTTATGTGACGGGTGTATGTTTTTCATGTTGCACAAAGATGCTGGGAGCTGAAGTGTAATTTCACCATTTAATACTTAAGTTCTCCAGTGAGTTCCAGTATTTCCATGGTAACCAGTGTGGCTGGTCAAAGCTAAGCTGTGCCTCTAACTCATTCCATTTTTGTGCTTCGAGGCTAAATGGCTAAACAGCACAGTTAACCCAACGCAGACCCCTGCTGTGTACCTTTGGACGGCACTGACGATTTGCTGCATTGCTAAAACAAATATAGGTCAATGTTTCTTTTAAATGATCTGATTCCTGCTCAGTGCTTATTTCAGCTTGAGTGCAGCTGGTTGTTAAGTTTTAACTGTAGTGTCCAATTACACCAATCTGTAATCATGAAATAACATATGTGACACATCATGCATAACTGTAGCTCAACAAGAGTCTTACACAATGTAGAGAGCATACATCATACAAGAAAATAATTGTAGCCCTTTCCTCTACTGTAAGTTGCTTTGGATAAAAGCATTAGATAAATAAAACAATGTAAAATGTGGAAATGTAGCCAAAGGCCACTTTCATCTGTGCTTTCATTTGTTATGTTTTATACAGTTGTTGTTTGGTTTGCTTCCTATAGGTTGTGACAATACTGGCAAACCTCTCTGTTCTGGAGCAGTCAGCCTCTGAAGTTCTTCAGGAAAATGGTATGTGCAACAATTTGCTATCTGTGTGCTTATTAGGCTGTATGGTTCATTTCCTGGAGGACATGCGGATTAAGAGAGCAGATCTCAGAACCAGGACCATTAAAGAATGTATATCTGACTTAATATCTAAATCCGCATTAATGCCATACAGTATAAAAATCATTACTGTGTATTTTTAGGGAATGTATTCATCACTTATGCCACATAAATTGCCTATGGTCTGAGCGCATTTCTCATAATGGATTAGGGCGTATTTTTTAAAAATGTGCAGTTCCAAAAATCATCTGCAGATGGAGGCAAAGAGCCACAAAAGCAGAAAAAAATGGCCAACCCTTTCAAATACAAATTTTATTATATTTTTTGTGAAAATGAAACTCCTGCTTGCAAGAACGGCGGTGTGCATTATTTATATTACACATATCATTTTGCGTTGTCCTGTGTGAGTGGAGATTTTCAGGAACATTTTATTTGTAGTGAAAACATTAGTGAGCAGGGATGGTGGGGGGGTGTCGTGTGCACATTCACACACGTGCATACCCACTCTATGTGTCCTGTCACGTTCATACCAGGTATTGAGCGACTCCTGCTGCTGCTGGCTGAGAAGCCATCCTCCTCCAGTCCATCAGAGGGCGCTGCCTGCGAGAGGGTGCAGCAGAAGGCGGCCGTCACGCTGGCCCGTCTAAGCCGGGACCCTGAGGTTGCACAGACGGCCATCCAGCTGCAGGGTACGCCTCTGCTCCACTTTCTTTTCATGGGAGTCCTGCACACGAGCCTCTAGCCGCTTGTAACCTTGAGTTTGGCTAACCTTGTAGTCGATGTTTTCAATCATCCACGCAACTGAGTGACCAACACCAAAGTGCTTTTCAGAATAGACAGGTGATTCACCAATATTTAATAAGTTTTGACTTCAAAATACTACTACATTTTATAACTTACAGGTAAAATATAGAAATATAATATACTCTACGTCACTGTGTCCTTGTTCAACTGCCCTGTATGCCTTAATTGCCCCTTGGGGACAAATAAAGTTTTTTGAGTTGAATTGAATAGTTGATAAAGGAAGCAGTGTAGTTAAAGAATACAATTTATTAATCTTAGTTCATCTCTTACGAGGCTTCCATTTACTGAAATCATCTGTTTGAATTTGGTTTTTCTAGGTAAACATTATAAACCAATGCTTATATTTACTGTATTCGTTTTTTTTTAAACAACTCGGAATAAGTTTTCTTTCCTCTTTTTTTTTTCAAGCCATCCCTCATCTCATCGAACTGTGCCGCTCGCCAGCTGAGAGGAACAGCAGCGATTCCGTGCTGGTCGCCTGCTTGGTACGTCCCCCCCAGCCTGGGGCTGGCCCCGGCGCTAGCGGCCTGGAATGGGGTGCCAGTCACCCTGAGAGTCGTTAAAGCGCTGCACGCGTGGCACCAGTGGGCCAAATTAGCACAAGGTCCTATTGATCAAAAGGAAAGGATGATGCGGGGGGCGCATTAAGCCAGCATTTATACTCCTGCCCATTTCCTCTCCCGCCCTTTGTGTAATGAAATGTGTGATGTGTGGTGTTGGGGAGGCGTGAGTTCCACCAGCTCCGTCACAGCCCAGGCCTCTCTGTAATGGCTCCCGTTTGAGACGATGCATCCTGAAAATGTCACCACACCGAGGGGTCTTTTAATCGAACAGGGACCGTGAGGGCTGCTAATTACACATGGCTCTATTCACTGCTTTCAGGATATCAAGACTTTTTTTTTTTTCTTCCCTCGTTAATTTTGCAGTCAAACTACCCCGATGGTTAAATGTGCGGGCTACATGTAGAAGTGACTGTGTACAAGTGACCTGTGCATGTGTTTAGACTGTAGGTGTCATACAACCTACATATCTGATCAACCTGTACAAAGATATCAAAATATGGGTCAGTCACATAGGTATATTGTGTCATATTGTGACGAGTGCTTTGTTGCATGTCTATGCCAGGTCTATTGTGTGGATGATCGTTTATACCTGTGTGTGTGTGTGTTGGGGGGATTGTATTTAAAACGTATTACTTTTTAGGTTGTGTGAATATTTTTCAGGTCCCCACAATACAAACTTCAATTTTATAAAAAATCTGTGAATGCAATCAAAAGACTAAAAATGCCAAAGTTTTGTATTGGTTACTCATTTTTAAGGTTAGGGTTCTCTAGGGGTTAAGGTTGTCATTGTTAGAGTTATGCCCATAGAAATGATGTGAAGGTCCCCACAATGGTAGTACAGTAATACACAAACCCTGTTTATGTGTATGTGCCAGCCACCAGCAGTAATGAGAGCCGTACGCATGTGATCCTCTTTCAGGCAGCCCTGCGCAGGTTGGCGGCCGTGTGCCCAGACAGCATCGAGGACGCCGACCACCAGCAGCTGATCAAGCCCCGTCTCGTGGACTCATTCTTGCTCTGCTCCAACATGGAGGAGAGCTTCGTGTAGGAGGGGCATTTGGGGATGGCTTGTATGTAAAATAATAATATAAAGTATATACGCCAATGATGTTTTAGCCAACAAAGAGGCATGAATTGGACTTTCACCACAGCATTTTCAGTCCTACTGTGGATGGCTTTGATAATTGCAAAATTTTGTTTTTAATTTAGCGATTGTCATAATAAATATCAAGTATTTGAAGCTTGGAATTACTTCTATTACCGAACAAAAACCAGCGTTGCTCAGAGTTAGACTTCCAACGTTCGGCAAACGCAGATGTTTGAACTGAAACTGACTTTTGAAGCTTTCATTGTGAACACTGCATTGATCTCACCTCCAGCAGTGTGACTTGACTGATTAGAAGGATGTGAGACATTTGATACAAATTTTTATATAAAAGCGTGAAATAGATTGAACTGCCAGACATGCATTTCGTGTGTCACAGCCTAAGCGCAGTTTGAGTGTGGAGTCACCAGTGAGCGAGACCAAGCTATTAAATATGAACTGACATTTTTTTTTCAGAAATAACCATAGACATCAAGACAATTCCTCTAATCTTTTTCCATCAGCCACAGATTTTTTTTTTAAGGGAAAACTTCTACGTCTGGTGAACAATTATGAATGTTAGGGCAATAATTTGCTGTTATGTTTGGCTCCATTTAAAATCACTTGGTGTTGCATGTTCTATTCCCAGTACTATTTATACTATTTATATGTGTTGGACAAATAAAAAATACCATTGTATGAATTTGGTGATCTTAAACTTGTAGCACAAAAGTAATTTTGTTGGCCTTTACAGGAGATACACAATCAAAATTAAAGAGTAATGAATTGTAACGAATGACAATGGAAGAGGATGTGTCAAATCCAGAACGCCACACACAGTCCATGTTGCTCGTTTGGCTGATTGTCATTGAGATGTGAGTCGTGACACAATAACATAATAAAAATGACTCGTCATTGATGAAGACATCAGCAATGCACCATTTCAACAAGCACATCAATAAGATCTGTCTGGCTATAAGGAGGAACTGAAAGGGAATATCCCAATAATTTTTATGAGCAGGATACCGAGAAGCAGTTTCCACTGTCACCATATGTCTTCATCAAGATGCCTAGCAAGCCACCTTCCATAATGAATGCTAATCACCTCTGCTGGAGATGCCACACCACAAGATGGAAGCACCTGTTAACAGGATAGCTGTGGTATTTTCATAAATTAGCTAGTTTGAACAGCACATGGCTAGTTAACTTTTTGGAAATTCTTGCCTGTAATGATACTTGCCAATGTACAGTATAACTAGTTAGCAGCCAAATTATTTAAGGATATTAGACTGATCTTATCAGCCCTGACATCCAGCACATTTATCCATCTATCCATTCATTTTCTGTAACCACTTATCCTGTTCAGGGCCACAGGGGGGCCAGAGGGTTCTGGAGTCTTTCCCAGAGACTACTGGTACAAGGCAGGGAACAACCCAGGATGGGGGACCGACCCATTGCAGGGCGCACTCACATATGCATACCTATGGGCAATCTGGCAACAACAATTAGCTTCAGCATATTTTTGGACCATGGGGGGAAGGACCAGACAACTAGGGTAGAACCTACAAGCTCCATACACATGGAACCCTGGTAGGGACTTGAACCCTGGTCCCAGAGGTGTGAGACAGTACTAACCACTGCACCACCAACACATACAAAGTGATTAACAAAGAAAACTGTAGTTATGAACCTGCTCCTCATTGGGCAGGTAAGATTGACAGGTAACAGATTAGATTATATTAGGTTAGATAGATAGATAAATAGATGATAGTTACAGTAGATGGATTAGATAAATAATAGAGATAGATAGATAGATAGATAGATAGATAGATAGATATAGATAGATGATAGCTACTTTATCGTCATTGTCATACAACAACGAAATTGAAGTGTCTTCTCTGTACAACATTGATCCAAGATCGACAGGTAACTGATGACCTGACATGAGTACTGTACACTTGATTTTTCTCATTTAGCTTACTGCTTAAAAACCTCAAGTCAGCCTTGGATTAGAGTACTGTAACACTGCTTCTAATGAGCACAGGTACCCGTGACAAGATGGCAAGCTGTGTGAAACATCACTAGGGAAGAGACATTTTTGGTAACTGGACTTAAAATTTAGCATGTAAATGATATGAATGCCTAATAAAGGTCACGTATGACTGCTGATATGAGAGGTAGACTGGAACGACTGGAAACACAACTTCAAACACGTTAAACGGTCAATCAGATGGAGTGGCTGTTGGAGCGCTGTGGTCTACTTCGGCGGTAGTAAAGGACGCGGTTAGCATCAAGCTATTCCTACCTTCTCTCGCAGCCACAAAGGCGGGTAGCACAGGGTGGGCCTGCTCTCTGTTTTCTTCTCCAGCTACACTTTCAACTTCAAAAGCTGTCATAGGCTGGTGTGTCTGGGGGATGGCCTCACCACGAGCCCGGCCCGGCCCCCCCTCGCAAACACGCAGCCTGTGTTCTCTGCCTTTGACGTGCCTCTGAACCACCTCAGGCTAGCCACATGCTAAGGTCCTGCTCTGCCGAGGCACTGCGGCCCCCTTCTGCCCGGCGTCTGCCCACACCAAGGTACCGATGGATGCGCAGCCGCCAAAAAGATCCTCATCACTTTAAGGTTGGTCAACTTAATGTTTTTCAACAGGGTTTAAAAATGGGTAAACCTGGATCTGGACAGCCATAACGTGGCATTAAACCAGATAAAATATAGATAAGTCATGGTAGACTCGCAACAGTTGTGACATGCTCTGGCACATTGTTTCATAGGGTTCTGTTATAGTGTTCATGAGAACAGCTTCAACAGACAAACTGAAGGATCGATAAGGCTGACTCAAACCTTAGCCAGACCGATAACCGCGTGCAGCTTCAGTTACCGTGCTATTATTGGTTATCTGTGTTATTTGTGCTGTCGTATCGCATCTGCTCAAGCAACCAGCCATTTCTGTTCTCTGTCCAGGTTTCTTTCATCACTCCTGTGCTCTTTCGCAAGCCCCGCGTATCTACACAGAACAATGCTGCGGCCATGACTTTTATTATGAACAAAGTGGGCATGAACAAAGCTTTTGTCTATGACCAGGAGTTCTGGGGTCCAGCTGAGGCCTTTGAACTGGCGGGTCACAGACATCACAGAACCGTTGGTGTGTTTCACACTCACGTGGGATTCCTCCCCTTTTCCTCACTTCGTTAGTGCCCTTGCTGAAACTAGCGGTCTGCCCTCGCTGGCTGTGACTCATCTTGTTCCTCTCATCTGCTTGCTGCCCTTGGATGAGATGAGCTAACTTGTTGGAGAAGCTTCCAGATACCTTCAAGATGGTTCAACCTCAGAATAACGGAATCAAAAACCTCCTTTTGCATTTAGATGAAGAGAGGAACTGGAATCTGAACCCAGAACTCCATTAATCCTGTGCAAAAGAGACACAAAACAGAGAAAATTAGTTATAAAAAACTGATTCTTTTGAGGTTAGGTCCAGCGGTTCTGCATGTCTTTATCCATGTATCCAGTGGATGTTCTAATTCTCAGCAGAACTTTCTCCAGCACTTGGCACTCTCGCTCCACTTCTTTGCATGAGAGAGCCGCCGCCTGACCGATGCTCTTGACTTGTCGGGCTCCACATATGTCCTCTCCGCGGTTGGCCACCCTGGCCCAGCGCAGGGACGGTGTGTCCCCCACCTTCCGCGGCACGAGCGCTCGCCTTCCTCCCTTCGCCTTCTCCATGGGCCTGGGGCGCGGTGCTCGGGTATCCAGGCTCCTCCTCTCCCGCGCAAACTTTATGTCAAACGTTCATCTTTCTCACTCGCCCATATGGGTTTAATCTGGCGGCTCTGTCAAGTTACTCCTGTGGCGGGACTGGAGAGGAACAGGTGCTGTTTGTTAACCCAGCCCTTCGGTAATTATTGACGGTAGCTATGGCAGACTTTGCCAGCCCGTCGGAAGGCTGTTTAGTCATGTACCGAACGCCACCCCCAGCAGAGCGCGTCCACACATGGCTTACTGATGATTAACCACAGGCCTCGAGCAGGCCTCCCAACTGAGGAACTTCTCGTACTTGCATAGAACACTTTGCATGATCAAGACTGATTAGTTCCAGATATACATATGTAAGACGATGATGACGAGCGGCATTTCCAGCAGTTTATATAAATGTTTGCGTGCAGAACATCTGTAAATGTACATCTGGTTAGGAATTCAGAATTTATTGTCTTGCTGCCTCAAAATGCCACTTTATTAGGCACACCTACTCGCTAATGCAAACTGCACCTCTGAAGGGAATTGTGTGGCTGCAGCTGGATCCGCACAGCATACTCAGTCCAGATGTGTGATTCAGGACATTGCGAACATGGTGAGAAATGATGCCAGACATGGTGGGACCAGCGTCCCAGGAACAGCCACCATCCTGGGTCTTTTTTTATGAACTTCTGTGTCTAGGCTTTACAGAGAATGTTGTAATAAACCACACAAAAAATAGCATCCAGTCAGTGACAGTTCTGTGGTTGAAAACACCTTGTTAATGAGAGAGATCAGAGACGGACGGCCAAACTCATTAAAGCTAACAGGCGAGAACGAGGGCTCTGTGCAGAAGGGCATCTCAGTACATGACTTGTCAACCACTGAAGTGGTTCTGGAGACAAAAGAGGATCTTACCTGATTGTACACATGAGCATGAAATGCCTCCTGGGTGTATTTTCTGAGCAATGAATGATTTATGAAGAATTCACAACTTCACGTTTTAGGTTTTCAGCACATACATGACATATTAGCCTCCTCTCCCCCCCTCCCCCCATGAAGGCCCTAACATATCTTGTTAAGATGATTGTGCCCAAGGAGAAATGAAGACATGCTGTCGGACAGGCGCAGTATGTCTTAGAAGGGGTATGGCCAAGCCCCCCTTAACAAATCTCCTAACCGAAGGAAACAAAGTCATACGTTCTCTGCACAAATCACACACAAGTTGCAGAACACGATGTCTCATGCTTTCGCTGGTTTCCAGGCGGCAGGAAGTACAGCACAGCTCCAGTTCTCCCGAGTGAGGTTCTCAACTTGAATCGCACAGTAAAGCAAAGAAGTTAAAGCCTAAGTTGCACTGGAAGAAAATATCGGCATCAGGTGTGGGGGGGGGGTGGACTCCCAGGGCCCCCCATGGTGCAGCCTTAATCTTGGAGCACGTACATTTCCCTCTGACCATGCCGCCCCGCGCGGGATGTGCGCCGATTAGCATTCGCTGGACATCACGGGCCTTTGATGTTTCCAGAGGCCTCTTTACCCACCGACCACATCAACATTTAACAAGACCTGATATGCAGCTTTTTAGGTGTGCTGAATTTTTCAGGGAGAAGCGCAGCGAGTCTCAGAAACCGGCTGGAGCCCTGGTGGCCCTCAGACTGCTGGGCGTGCAGAAACACGCAGCCTCACAGAACGACCTTCCAGAAATCCAAACTTTTTTTTTTTTACTGTGACCCAGACTAACGTATCAACCGAGCGACATTCTTCTGCACCCTTTACTGCTCCGGAATCATTCTCATATTATTATTCTGGCATTTCTCCACAAGGACAAAGTCCCTGAAATACTATGATCTGCAAAAATTACATGAGCAATACATTTTTTTTAGCTCTTAAAAATTGAAAGGCTGCTGTCAGGAATTCTATCCATTCATCCATCTTCAAGCCACTTATCCGGCGCAGCCTATTCCCGGGAAACATAAGGGCAGGAGGCAAAGAGATACCACGAATGAGATGCCAGCCAATCACAGGGCAAAGACATTCACACACTAAGGGCAATTTATGGATAACTCAACTAACTACGTTTTGCGCCACATAGCTAAAGGAGCCCCCCCCCCCCCCCCCCCCCCCCCACCGGCGCCAAGCCCCAACCCCCCCCCACCCAAACGCAACAGGCCGAACGAACA
>JAABNY020000019.1:3917079-3929099 GCA_015164015.2 Brevimyrus niger
AAAAAAAAAGGAGAATTGTTTGAAAAAACAACAGCATACGTTTGGGGGAAAAAAGCGAAAGGAGGCCCCCCCCCCCCCCCCAAAACACAGGAGAGCACAAAACCATAACGCACTGGGAGCCAAGGGCAGGAATCAAAACCAGAGCCTTGGAGGTGGAGGCTGTGCTGCTTCTACAACCGCATTTCAGAACTCCTGCTATAATACTAGCATTTTCCTCTGTTAATCATCGTTGCATTCGAAAGTTTCACCTTAAAACTATAAGATTGCAGTTGGTCAAGGTGGAGGAAGGAAAGAGGGATGAGGCTGAGAACGGAGGAGAATGCCTGACTCACTGATTTAATCCCATGGTTATTGATTTCTCAGTCTGGCCCTAACAAAAAATAATTGCCACATGTAATGTATTATTCAATTACAAGGTACAGCTCTCCAGCTGAGATTTGAAAGTGCTCTTTTTTCAATCACAGAGACCGATAGATAATTCAGCACCAGCTCTCATTAAAGGACAGTATTATTAATAGACTGAGTTAAATCTCCATATTTATTATCTGTGCCATTTCCCAGGCTCAAACTTTCCAATGCATAGCCTTTGTATAATTCTTAAAGTTGGATAAACTCTCAGCTCAGCTCAGCTCAGTTCAATGTCTCATTCCAGTTGATATTTCTATGGAGAAAATTGTAGACCCCATCTGAAAAGTTCACAGCTGGCGTGAAAATGTTACTGATAAAAATGGACCTGAGCATGAAGATAAATGGCGGTATTGTTCTGTTACAATCTCCGCATCACTGCTGCTATGGTTACGGCTATCCTCATCCTGCCGGCGTCTAAAGTCCAGCCGGCACCTACAGCCGACCGACGAGGCAGAGAACAGGTTGGGCTGGTCATGGCATGTCAGTGTTCTGTGGTTTCCATGGTGATGCATCTCCCCATGGGATCTCATTTAGAGAAATTGTTCCTGAAGTTTTTGGGTCCGCTGCACTTCACATAAGTTTGTGAACACCTCTGCCGACTGAAACGTGGTGATCTTCATTACAAGGTCCCTGTTCAGTGTTTTGCAAGCTTAGAATCAAAGTCTACGGTAATTTCCGGCGGCTAAGTTCCGGAGCGACGATAACATGATTGCAGCGAGGAAAGAAACAAAAGGGCCACCTGGGAGAGTTCCTGGGTAACAGCTCGTACTTAGAGACCCTACCCTCCACAGGGCTGCCCCTACATGCACATTATTGATAAGAGCGTTTGTGTTCCAAAATGACATTTGCCTTGGAGGAGAACTGCTATCTTCGCTGATATCAAAGCTGGAGAAAAAGGATGATGGTGACAGCTGCTGTGGGGCTACAAGGAGTTGGATGAGTTTCATGCAGAATAAACATACAGCGAAAAGATTCCCACTACATCCTGTACTGAAAAGTTCATCAAGAGAAACATGAAAAAATATTTCAGATACATAATTGTATGAGAAGAAAAACAAGCGATGAATGAGATTCTGATAACTGTTATTAATTAGTCCTTAAGTTAACTTACACGGTGTGCCTCTGCTATATATTTATTAATTTGGTTAATATTTACTGGGCTATCTGGTCAAGGTTTCCAAAACCAGAAGCACATCTGACTGGTGGTTTATTTTTGCAGTGATTAATATGACATAAAACGTATTAATGGTGTGAGATCACTGTGTCTGTACCTACAAAGAGTCCTTTAAACTTGGATTCCCTGCTGCACTTGGTATTTCATCTCTCACCTTTATTATACTTAAATCAAACGCCCCCCTCTGTGTGCCCAATAAAATCCAATTTTTCAAGAAGCAAGATGACACATTATTCTTCCTTTCTTAAGACAATTGTAACTTCATATTTTGCTTTTTGCATTATTCTGTCTAATGTTTCAAACGACTCCTCATGCAATCCAGCAGCCCATTTAATATTATAGGCTCACTTGTTCCCATGAAATAATTGAAACAAGTCTTAACATGCAGAGTCACTAACATAAGTACCAAATGTTACCAAGTTCTATGATGTTAAATCGTAATTTTTAAAATAGAACTTTTACGCTCATTTTTGGCTCGGTTATTTTCAGAGGTGGAATCCAGCCCCAGATTCTGTTTCAACCAACCAGCTGAGCATAAAGAGTGTCAGTCACAGAGTACTCAACTGGTCTGGCTTTGCACTTCTTGAACCTGAACTGGTTATTTTAAATTTAGTCCCAATTTTCAATATTATATGTATAAAAAGGGACATTTTCTGCTTGTAGTCAGAAATTTAAAACATGAGACAGAAGTTCCAAACTCATTTCGGACTATCCCACGTTTCTCTTTTTACTCTCAATCACAGGAACAATGTCTGCACATTTCCGGTCAGTTTGGGAACCAAGTAAGTAGTGAGCCTTTTGACCAACCATGTATGAAGACCACATATACTGTAGTACAGAAATTATTCATTAAGTTATTGTTTATTTGCATTAGCCAGCTTTCATAATTTTGCAACACAAAGTAATTAAAATACTATAAATTTGATAATTTGATCCACAGAGCGCCTTGGACGGCTCTCCTACTGAACGGACAAACCACGACCCACCAAAACCCCCAGAAAAGCCCTAAAACAGGGATACCTGGAGCCAGGCGTGGGGGCGGAATATGGCAGCCACCCACCATTCTTATGGATTCGCCAGGTGCAAGGTGAAACGTGGGGGTCTGTGAGTACCAGGCGTGAGTGCAAAGGGTCTATATGTGTCACACCATGACAGCGGGCTGAGGCATTGACAACACAGAACATTACCCCTTAAGCTAGCGGGTGAGATATAAAAAGTACAAGCTGGAACCAGAACCTTTTATTGGCAGTGGACTTATATATTATGGAGTACCCCATTGTGAAAGACCTCAGGCGGTTGTGGGAATACTCGCAAGTCCCAGGCTGAGGGTCACCCATGAGCATGCAAGAGTTTTTCCTTTTGGACGGGGAGGCTGCCTCTGTGTGATTGGGAGGTGCAGAGAGCACAGCTGTGATGCTGTACTTGTGCATATGCACCGAACAGTACTTTGGGGAACCCAGTCAACAGCTACTGCTTCCATACTCATGGTCCGGATGGGAGATTTCAGTAATCATGGCGGCACAATGGAGATATACAGAGGGGCGTGATTGAGAAGAATGGCCTCCCAGATCTAAACCAGGGTGGTGAACAGTTATTGGACTGTTATTGGACTTTTATGCTTTCTTCCAGTATTTTCATGGATTGTCCATAATAAAAACCATAATGATACACTAGAATACTGAGAAGTATATATTGTACCAAAGCACCCTAGGTCAAAGGTTAATGATCAAAGCAGCTGTGTCATCTGACTTGAGGGCTTGGGTTTTGGACCTTCATGCAAAGAAAGGGGGAGAACTATCAACCAATCACCATTTGGTGGTGAGTTGGATTTAGCACATGGGGAGGAGGCCAGATGGACCAGGATGACCCAGATGAACATTCAGGCTGGGAACGTCTGGCTGAAGCTTCCCTGTGAGATGAATTCAACTCACACCTCCGGAAAAAGCTCTTCCATGGGCTGAGTGAGGTCAAGTCCAAATGGACCGCATTCAAGGCTTCAATCGCTGCAGCATTTGCACAGAGCCGTGGCCAGAAGGCGGCTCGTGCCCGTCATGGTAGTAACATTAAGACCTGCTGGCAGACACCTGTGGTGAGGGAAGCTGTCAAACTGGTAAATGAGGCCTTTGGGGCGATGATAGCGCGGGTCTCCAGAGAGAGCAGAAAGGTCCCGACGGGCCAGACAGTCTGCGACCAAAAGCCGTCTCAGATGCACACGCTTGTGGAATCTGGAGAGGCCATGGAGACAGACTAGCAGGTGAAACAAAGATGATTTTGCACACTATCCAAAGCCTGGAGCTTCTCAAATTGTGTTCTATCAGAGTGAGGTAGTACAGGCCAATAATTCACATATTGTATAGCAGTGGAAAGAATACCAGACCCAGGTGGATATGCCCTCTCTCCAGCTGGACTCGGTTAGTTAGACAGGGCAAATTCATTAGAGGGGAAGAAGAAACTGAAAGTGCCTTACATGCAAGACACAGAATTGAGGGGGTCAGACACCCAGATCGGGGAGAGTCAGCAGTGGTAGTTTGTGCCTGTGATCGTGCAAAATCTGGGCAGCTCCCAAGGGCCAGTGACTCGGGGCAGACTGAGGAGACTCTAGAGGGACTTTATCTCCCAACTGGCTTAAGAACCTCTATGGATTTGTGTCTGTGGCCCTGGAAGAAAGAGGTCCGATGAATCCTGCTCAGCATGCTGCCACCCTGACCTTGATCAGATCAGGAAAAGCAATGTGAAGATGAGATGAAATAAGATTAAAAATATAGGCAATTCGGGAATTGCATAGAATTATCGAAATATACATTGAAATCATAGTGAGGATTGTACAGAGCCCCCCACCAGCTGCACTAAATTATTTTTTTTTCTTAAAAGAAAAATCTTTTTTTTTCCTTGTTAAATAAAATTTAAAAGCCCCCTAGTGGGCAGCATTGCAAAGTACTCTGCATTGCGCTGAGCTTAGAAATGAACTTAATTTTTATTATTCTGCAATTTGGCAAGATCTAAGGCATTACGGTTTAAATATAAAAATATGCTGAAGCTTAATTAATGCTGTTTTTCTTCTTTTTTTTCTTTAATAAAAAGCATGCTAGTGCATCACGCTGTCTGAGCATTAAAGCTGACACAGTGAGTGAGAAACAGAACATTTTTAAAATAACCAGTCAGGTTCTGACACTGAGCTCTGCATAGTCTCATGCCATTCATTTATTCAAATGTTGACATCTCTGAACATAACACTGCTATGAATACTCAATAAGCCCTTCTAATCAGAATTATGATATTCACACGTTAGTCATTTCTTGTTTACCAGCAGCTGTGGGTCTGACAGCAGGGTGTTCCAGGAAACAGGATTTCTTGCTTAGCTGGATAACTTGTTGGATTTAAGGTAGTCTGGGCTAAATGGACCTCACCTTTGTTCACTTACATTTAGCTCAGGCTACCTTAAATCCAGCAAGTCATCTGGCTTAGCAAGAAATCCTACTTCATGAAACACCCACCAGAGATCATGGGCAAGGCCAGTGATGGAGTCCCGCAGGAACAGGGGAAACACAGGCTCTCAGGTCCCCGATCAGAACGCCCCCTTCTTGTCGACCTACACCACATCTGAAGGGTGGAGTTGGATGAATGGTTTTGAGGCAGGATTTTCATGATCGCGTTGACCGTATGCGGAGCTTGACCACGACTTGTAGCCGAACATCAGGCTTTAAACCCCAATGGACAAAGAATGCCCTGTTACGGTCCCATTCGGCCGGCCACCCAGGTGAAATTCATTGCAGTACAGCACAGTGTGACTGACCTCCTGTAACGCAAAGAAACAGGCTGGATATGCAGGAGCTGACAGGCCATGGGGTGAGATTTAGGGAAAGAAAATATATACAGACTATGGAAATCTCTGATGATCTCCTCGTTCCTAGGCTCCCTGACACTCAGTGGACCGTACCGTCATCTAGCGGCTGTTTTTCTAAGAGAGGGCACAGAAAAATATACCCATATACTCAACATAGCAAAAAGGGGCGAGATACTGCCCATGCAAAAGAGTTTCTCAAGTGAAAAGGGTTTACTGTATACTTCATGCGTATAGTTTTTCTTGAACAGAAAGCGGCAGGATGTGATACTAAGGTATTTAGCAGCAGTTTGAGGGCACAGAGGTTGTGGGGCAGAAGGAGGGAAACACACTTAAGGCGCTCTCTAACTTTAATGGAAACACTTCAGTGAGTGTTACTTTCCTGGTACGGTCACCAAAATGTGGGCAATTAAAAGGAAGGTCACGTTATTTCATCACACGGGCTCAGCACCAAGGTGACCCCGTGCATTTTAACTACCATTAGTATAAAGGCCCATTGCGTCTCCAGCATGCAGCTAACTTTTATAAACACCAAGCAGAACATAAAAAAATAAAAATACTATACTCTTTGACGGGTGGAGATTTACTGAAGTGAAATTTTTTTGAAAGTAACAGTATCTCTGCAGAAAACAACTCAAATGTACTAGACGGAGACAGCTAGGCCACCTAACCATCACCTGGCGCAGCGTGAAAATAAACAGCACTAAAGGATGTCATTTGAGGACATGGCCTGTGTCAGTCAATAATCAGCATAGCACATTCAAAATAAACCATTAGTCCTTCTTTTCTCATAAATAAACCTTTCTCATGAAAACTAATATGCTAATCATCCACTTGGATTAGGACTTATGTTTCAATCTCCCCATACGACAACCAATAAATGACTGTTTTAGGGCCCTATGTTTTCATCTATAACAAGGAGAACTTTGTATTATTTCTTATGTAATGACTGGCAGCTCAAGTCCTTAGCAGCCCTGTACAACACAACTGTTAATGATGATCTGCTTGATAACACTTGTTTACAGCTTAAATTTGAAATTGTGCACTCCAAATACCCACTAGTGTTAATATTCATCGGCACGCTTAATTGGTTTGATGTCGCTACACAAGTTCAGTCAGCGAGCTCGCAGAAGTCGCCACGGTGTTATTTCAAAGTCTTTATTATTGTGACAGGCAAGTCTTGTTCATTAAAGTTTCACATTCCATTTTCATTAGGATGAAACTCGTCCTGTAAACGAGCAGTTGCTGTGAAAGAATCAAACCCAGCGAGCGATCACAGGGGAGGTACGAAGTCTGTATTAATTATCAAGAATATGGTCTCGATCGAAGATGTTAATTGCAGTGATGGTTGCGTATGTGGGGAATTGCCAGGGATTTCATGCAGGGATAATAAAAATGAATTTTTAAACAAAGGGATCTTAAAATAATATCCAATCTACAGAGAATAACCACATCAAAGGCATGTCTCGGAGCTTTGAAATTTATCTTTGTGGTTAGAAATGTTAAAGATGATCCTCGTGATGTTTCAGCTCATTCAATTTTGTTGAAGGTTTAAAAAAAAAGAAAAACAAAGCAATGGTTAATTAGCTGTTATTACGAGCCCATTCAACTTTCATTTGACTTTCAAATATTAGCATTTATATACAAACTGTGCCTCAGGCATAAGCAAGTGAGCTTCCACATAAGCAATTTAATTGGCCTCCATTGTGCTTTTGTGTCACCTTCGAAAATGCAGCGATGGTGATCTCTGCCTCCACTGGAGAGATCCAGCGTGGTTCCCGCTGCTGTTTTCTGGCAAAGGTTAATCTGTAGGTTCTGCCTTCACTTGTCCACAATCAATCTCATATAAATACCCAGTATGACCTACAAGTGTAGCGGTGAGAAATCGCTAACGGGGCGTTTAGCTGATGTAAGTACAGTGTTGCATTCTTATTTGTTATGCCGTTTCTAATAGTGTAATGAAGCAACCTTTAATCTTAACGACAGTCTCCCGCAATTTAGCTCACCAGGGTTCAGCTGACATGCTACTGGATACATTCTTCAGAAGCTGACCACCCCACACCAGTCTGGAATCTTGCTATGCCATTAGGCCGATATGTTTTGGGTTGACCTAAAAAGCATCACTGCAGGTACAATATCAGGAGCACCGAGCGCCACACGTACATTTGAACAATTCCCCGTGTGTTCGTGTTAGAGGCGTTTAAGTGACACCTCGCTCCCCATTAATTAAAACAGTTTAAGACGGCTCCGCCCGCCTTCACCGCCCCAGTCAAGGGTGATTTTACCAAACACTGCAGATCAAAAGCACCTGTGAAACATCGCAGACGTTCCAGGGCGTGTTCACTAATTATCTTCAAAGCATCACAGATTCTGCTCTTAATAGGGGCCAGTGAGATGGGGATTTCAGACAGGAAATCCATGCATCACAATGGTATTTATTTACTCATTTGGGGTTGAGGAGGAGGAGGAGAGACAGACTTTGAGAGACATTGAGCCATGAATTATACAGGAGAAATCGAAAACTTCTACCGAGTGTCGATACCGAGGCCCGCTAGCATGCGCGGCTGTAAACTCCGCGTGAACAGCTTCTTCATCATGATAAACCATCGCAGTTGAATCGTGGGTGGCCCTGTTGTTTTAAACAGCAGCCATACAGCAGAAACCACCATATTCTCAATAAATGTAAAGACACCGCATTAACACCCTGGAACAAATGAAAAAAGCCAGACTAACATAATCATGTTAATGTCTAAATGTACAGTAGTGAACAAAAATGCACATACATTGTGTAAAAACAGGACCGAACATATTAAGCGGCTTACAAAATGCCAGATCATGTGAAGACGGTTGATTGTATTTAAAAAAGCACTTTTGAATCTAATCTTCTTTCAAGCTTGGAGATCAGCCTTTACTTGTTAATATCTACGCAGCACCAAGGCCATAGTCAAATAAAGGAGTTTGGCTTTCATGCAAGCAGTGTGGTTCACATCTGTCCTAATCCCTCTATATCTTTCCAGAGCTGCAACGCACTGAGCCGCTACCTTCAAACACTGGTCCCCATTTCACTTCCTTCCGAAGGCCTTTCTTTGTACCTTTGTCAACGGCTCTGTGTGACTCTGCGATGCTGGCCAGCGGATTCCCCAACCGGGAACAGCGCTCGGCATTTTAAACACTTAACTGTAAACATTTATTCTGATTTCAAAGCCTCTCGTTTATAATATATGTTTACAACCTCCCTGCTCATTCTCTCGTTTTATGGGAATTGTTCTGCGGCCCTCCCCAGAGGTGCTACCCCCTCCCCTGCTCCCAGTTACTTATGTATGCCATCTATTTCTGATGTGAATCAGACCTCGTTATGGAAGATGGCTCCCCCATCCCTTTCCCTCCTTTCTTCCTACGCCTAAAGTGAGGGCGTCTTCAGCAGTGTGCTCTGCATATTAAAGGTCAGATGGCGGCTGGTGACACCTCTTGAGCTTCCCTTCCATGAAAGTCTTGTCACCTGGGTGTAATTATTTAATCCTCCTGTGTCTCGGAGGCCTTCCTCGCGGTGAAGCCCCGTTTTTGAGGAGCAACGGCTCTTCGGCGCTTTCATGTCGCTCCTCTTCATCTGAGAAGCCTGCCTTTGTTCCCCCCTCACTCACATTTTGAATTTCAGCTTCCGTGGGCCGTGTCTGCTAGCTATTTCTTGCCAAAATATCTCACATCTGAAGCATAAACAGATATCACTTTCTGTCTGTTTCTTTTTCAAACAGAAACAAGTTGTTGTCACGGAATGAATAACAAACACCACCGACATTTATTTATCCCACCTTCTTGTTCGTGAGGCCAGGTGCTGGTTAAATCCCCAATGAATGGTAGAATCCCAATCGAGGACCCTGACAACCTGTAAGAATCCAGCTACCATCAGTGCACGTCCAGCACAGGGTTGACAGCTCACATGAACCTGGATCCTGAACCTATGAGCCCAAGGTGTAAGACAGGGTACACCCTGGATGGGATGTCGATTCATCACAAACTCACACACACAAGCACTGCAAGTCTCACGGCAATTTGCCAAAACATATTACTGAACTGTGGGAGGAAGCCAAAGCAGGAAGCTGAGATGAAAACAACGGGAGAACATTGAGAATTGCACCGAGACGACGCAGGGGGGAGATCTGAACCTCCAACCCTTCTGCTGAGCCTCACTGCCATCCTGCTTGAGTACCCATACTGTATATCCTGAAGAGCACATGTGACATGGGGAGTGACATTAAAACTCCACAGACAGAGCTGGAAGTGGGATTCAAATCCTTCACCCTGTAGATGTAAGCCCGCATACAGTGCTTTCCACTAAGCTGCCCTTCTTGTCAAAATCAGCTTCAGAAAATCAACCTGCTTTGTGGCTTTTGGGGGACTTTTTGTGAGAAGGAGCCCTGTGTGAGAGAGGTAGTGCACCTCCAAGACCACCCGCCCCTGCCCCACCCCGCACAATCAACACCCTGTTGCTCCTGACACCACGAGAGCCTTTCCACGTAAATTATTTACGTGTCAAAATCTTAAATGAAAAAAAGGAGAATCAAACAGAATATTGCACATCAAAGTCCCGCTTCCAAGAAGAAGTATTTTTAGATTGGGGGGAGGGAGGGTGGGGCCTTCGGGATTTGCGTGTGAAAATGTGTAAATGGGAGTGCATTTATACAGCGTTGCCGTGCGTTGCTCCCCGGCTTGGTGGGAGGCCAGCATTTCAAGGCATTTTCTGCGCTAGTCAGTTTGCATGAGCGTCTCTGGTCATTTGCATCATGGGAAATGTTTTATAAGGCCGAGGAGAGGTAGAGCCCAGCGCTCCTCCTTATAAAAGATAAACAAGTTTGTCTTGCAGCCCTGAGCTTTCCGCCTGGCTAGCTCCTTGGTGTTGCTTTAATTGGTGGCCTAGCTGGTGCCCTTGGCTTTCAGAGAATGCCGTCCTGCCTGTATGGCCCAGCAAACTCCTTTTCCAAGGACACACTGCCACTGAACTGGCAGTGACTCAGTACACATACGCCTAACTGGCACCACTAATAAAACAAAATAAATAATGTCTACCTATTCACACATAACCGCTGTGTGACAAACGGAAATAAATATATTTCAGCCCCCTTGCTGTTTTTAAAGCTATTCTGAGAAATCAATCTGACAAATAAAACAAGAACTTTATCAAATATGTAACCATGTGTTAGGTGTGTAAATTCTTACTGTCAGGTTATATCTGTATATTTTCGAAATATTAACATTTGGCACCTTGACAAGATCTATCACTGACAGAAAGTTTAATGGGCATTTAAAAAAAATCCAAATCTGACAGGCGTCACTATCTACACAGGAAAAAAACATTCTTGTGTTGGAAATGATTATACAATAATGAACACAATAATGAGTACAAAAGAAAAGTTAGTTTTTAAGAGAAAGTTAGTCTCTTGGTGGTATACCTGATGTTAGGCTCTATATAGCTGTTGTATGTGTTCCTGGTAACCTAACCTAACAGCACTCATACCTACTCGGACTCCTTGACAGCCATATGCTTTGTAATGAAATATATTCCTCACTTGTACGTCACTTTAGACAAGAGTGTCTACTAGATAAATAATTGTAAATCTAGCACTGGGTCAAGACTCCAGAGCCCCTCCCACTGTGCTCTCAGAGACCTTTGCCTCTAACAGTCAAATGCAACACAGTGATCAAGGCCTAAGGTTTTAACCCAAAGGTTCCCAGGTTGGGTCATGGGCACAGTCCAGCTATAGCGCCTTCCGGTGTGAGTCCTGAATGCTTGTAGGACATGTGTGGTAACAATAAGCAATCACTTAGTACCATCACTTTAGGTCAATGTTTCCCAATCCAGCCATCGGGGACCCACAGACTGTCTACATTTTTGCTCCTATGGGGACCAGCGAGGAAGCAAAAATATGCACTGTCTGAAAGGCATGTGAACGAATAAAGGAGGGAGGTCACAGCATGCACCTGACGGCCCGCAGACGTAGCGGGACGGGTCGCTGAGCTCTGATAAAGCATCACCAGACTGTGACCTATTTCATCAATGCATGGTTTACTGTAACGACAGGTGTTTTCCTGCCGGACAACAGGGACATTTTCTGACGTTCTGGCACAATAACACCACGACTCACACCATGATCCATAAAGTGAAAGCGTGCGCTAGCGCCGTCCGGTGGCGGCCGGATGGAAACACAGCTGCGTCGGAGCGCCGGCACATTATATCTTACAAACAAAGCTCAGCAGTGCTTATCTGCACGTCCCGCATTAAACACCCCTTCATCTTCAAAAAGCCAGGGAGCGCTGAAGATGGGGAAGTGCTGTGACACTCGAATGCATGTGCCACCCCCCCCCCCCCACCGCCGCACACTGTTTGGAAAAGACCCAAACGAAGAGTCTCGGGCGGCTCTTCAAATGTGAGGGTCTTCACGCCCAGCACGTCTGAGACAACATCTTCCAGCTCAGTTTATTGATGGCGGGGGGGGGGGGGGGGGGGCCGCCGGCGAGGCCCCCCCAATACGGCCGCGGTTTTTTTTTGTGTCCCCGCCCGCGACCGGGAGCACGGGGCCCCGGGCCCGCCACGACGGGTCT
>JAABNY020000019.1:3940091-3951625 GCA_015164015.2 Brevimyrus niger
CGACAGGCACTCCAGACGCCCCCGCCACCCCCCAAAAAACGCAGAGTAGGAGACCCACGGTCACCCCACCGCCAGTTTGGAATAATAGACACAACATGCTGACATCAGCAAAACCCCCCCCCCCCCCCAACTCTAAACTCAGCACTCTGTAAAATTCTCTCCTGGACATCGCTCCTTGCTCCATCTCGTATTTTACACCACATGCTTAAAAGACACTGCTGCAACAACAGAGGAATACTGCAATCGCAGTGAATGAACACATTTCAACGCCACTGACAATGCTCCGTCTTTCTATTGAACTTAATCTGCGGATGATAATTTATGGAGTGTGCTTTTAAGGGGGCTGGAAAACATTACGCGTCCATCTGTGACTCATTTCCTGCTTATTTCATTGAGTAATACGACATTATGTTGGACGATCCAGCGGTTCCATCTTTCTGACAAACCGAGCGACATGAATTGGCTACACAAACATTTTCTTTTATACTTCCAGCCCACTTAAAGCCACAGCATTGTATATATTAAGACCGCCCAAAGAATGTCATTAATAATGAAATGCAGTGCGTGCTATTTTCTAAATCTTGTTTCCTCCTTATAAATAAATGATCGTTTATTTCTTTTCAGCATCCCACAAAGGCCTTTGACACTTTTTTTTTGCACGTTTTAATTATTTCAAAATAAATGGCTGTCAGTTTTGCCCATTTACAGACCCAAGGTGCGGAAGAAGAGGGGGCTTTTCCAGTGCGCTGTGGGTAATGTGGGCGGTATGCAATGACCTGTGAAGGCTTAGCGGACAGTCAAGACTACCCCTGCTGATAAAAAATTCTCTGGGGTCACGTCCGTCACTAAGTGATGACAGCAAACTTTGGATCCCACCGTGACCGCAGGGACGAGGGCTTCACCCAGCCAATTTCAGTCGCATCCATCCCCAGGTAGGAGAACATGCTAGTCATCTATTCAGGTTGATTCCTATCCTCAAGTGCGATGAGATGGCCATCACCCTTGCAGGCGGGGTCTGACTCAAGGAGTTTTTTCAGGATCTTGGACAAGGCTAGTTCACCCATCCTGTGTCGTATGAGGAGAGAACCACAGCAGAGTGAATAATGTCCACATCCTCTGTAGGTTGCTACAGTAGGTCATTCACTCCCATAACTATTACATATGTCCTTCACCGATCCCTACAATTTCTCTATAATTTATGTTAAGAAACTTCAGATAATGACCCTTTTAAATATTTCATGTGCATTTAGGTAGGTGTTGTTATATATGCATGAACAATTGTGTTGGTTTCCTTAGTCATTTTTGTGCAGAACCCAGGGAAACTGGCTACTGTGCTTTCACAGAAAAACATGCAGAAAACATCAACCTGAAGACTCCCCTGACACTGACCTCCGAAATTCCAGATGTTATGGGGGGGGGGGGTATACCCTGAATGTGCAAAGACACTGGAATCTGAACACCATACAACTATCACGTATAGCAGAAAGCCAGTTTTTCTCAAGCAAGCCGGTCAGTCCAGATCCTAGAAATCCAAGCAAGCATTCAAACCTTTTTATAACGTAAAGTTAACTGATGCTTGAAAAGTAAGTGCTTCTCAAGTGGCAGTGTGGTATGATTGATGGCTGATAGTAACGGATGCCCTGTAGGGACGCCCTGACAGAGCTCCAGAAGTCCGAGTTCAGGCCTCAATCCTGGTGCACCTCAGAAGCCATTGTCTGCATCTTGTGTGTTCCTGGAAGCCCCCTTGTGTGGCTTGGTATGGGCTGTGCACTGAGGCTGCGCTGACTGCAATGATTATGGTGCGATGACCTTCTCATTAGAGCCAGGGGGCTGTTGATCACCCCCTCCCCCACAAGCACACACCCATACCCTTTCCTCCTAATGGATGCAGGCTACAGAGACAATCTTGGGATATCAAAGCAATTCTCTAAGATATTTATTAGAGTCAAAATTACAAAAACACACAGCAAAACCTTTGAATTACTGGCACTAATGTATGCGGAGCCAAATGAATGGCTCGTCTACCCCCCCTTGTATCTTAAATTTTTTATTACAAATTTCCAGGGCTTCAAAGTGCCTCGGCACAGTGACTCCCCTTTCTTCTTGCCCGCGTGACAAAGAGCTGTCAAAAACTGTCCCCGTGTTTGTTACCGGTCCCCCCCCCCCCCCAACAGCTAAATGTCAAATAACTTTGTTTAAATAAAAACACAGCCAACTGGCTTGGTGTGGACTGAAAGAGCAGAGGGATAATGTGCCAGACGGTGCCTAAAAGGCCCTAATTAATGTAGCTCATTGATTTTGTTTTAGAGTGATGTATTCTATGAAAAAAATATGAATCTTGAAGGCACTCTCATTAAAATCATTAGCGGCTTGATGTTAGCCGAAAACATCTCATTCTTTGGTGTGCTCTAGCGCTTAAAAGCACATTCAAAGGTTCTCATTTAACATCACAAATATGGACTGTACTATGGGGCTTTGGGGCTGGGGGGGGGGGGTGGTTGGGGCTGCACCTCATCCATCAGGCAAGACGCAAACCTTCTGTCTTGAAACAGCATGAACAGGATGAAGGAAAGAGGACCGTGAAGCATAGATCTATGTAACGAATGGACATTGTCCTAAGAAATGAACAGGAAGTAGGCTGCAGCTTTCCCCACGATACGCTACGCTGTAATTCTCAAGTATCCGGGTGCATTTGCAACTTCTTTGGTCCAAGATGGTTGGATATATCACAGTACTGTTCGGCTGCTGTTTTAAATTTTTTAAAATTATTTTCTTTCCCTGCCATGCACTGGAACCATATTCAGGCTATAGGCCTGCAATGACTTTGCACTAAATTAGCAGTTGGAACATAGACATGAGACATCAGGCCAGGGTCCAGCTTTGAAATGTTGGGTGGCCCACAGAATTATCTAAGAGGGTGGGGGGCGGCCCACAGAATTATCTAAGAGGGTGGGGAGCATTAGGGGTGGACCTGCTACATAGTCATATTACTGAATATTATTGAACATTTCCCTTTGTCTTTTGAAGTAAAACTTATTTTGGAGAAAGAATCTCTTTTGTTACTTCAGACACCATGATATAATGGGACCAAATTAATAATTCATTGTAATTCCATTCAATTAGCCATAAATGAGAAAGTAGTTAATTCAAATTATTAAACCTCCCACTGCTTTTGGTCATGGGGAAATTTTGCCACAAAAATTGCTTCGATTGGTAATAATAAATTAGCAATTAGTATTAATATATCAGCATTAGTGATAAGACAAGTTATTTAGTGATAAAATATAATTCATAAAAACAGAATAATTCTTTAAAAAGATTAAATGCATCAGAACTTGAAATGAATGAAATACTGTAGCTGTCCTACCATGTTCAAGACAGTGAGAGGAGTGACTCTGGCTGTACTTGGTACTGATACTTGAGTACTCATACGTACAAGGAGTCCTAAGAGACAGTACTGATTCCTGACACTGCTTTCTGCTTCCGAGTTTTGGCTGTGCTCACTGTTGTACACTCAAGGCAGCCACACTGAAGAAGCATCTCTGGCCAGCCGTCCGCGGTCCGCGGGCCCTGTACCTGAGCGTGTTATCTTCAGTGCTGGGTGCGCCAGCTTCACAGTAAGAGGGTCTCTGTCAGTCTCCATGCGGCCAGTTCTTCGTTTCGGGGACAGCGTTCACGATTCGAGTCCTACTGTTATGCATACGTCCACGTATTCTGTGTTCATTCTTACATAAACCATTATCAACTCTATCTATAGTTTCTAAATATTAGGATTTAGAGGTGACACTGAGAGTGAAACCAAGAATAGTGCTTAAAAGAGACTGAAATCTGACGTGGGCAGGGAGAGTCGCATGCATCTTCCTGCATGGTGGCACCCACATTAGGAAAAACACCACTGCCACCAAAATAATTACATCATTAAGCCTTTGGCTGTTCCTTGTCTACAGGACCAATTACTGCTTAAGTTTTCCTTACCTGTTTGACAGCCGGCCAATTAAAGAATTAACCCCACATTGGCAAATTAGCACCAAGACTGAAACAGCATGGTAAGTAGGCAAAGGCCTGCCTTTTTTAATTGCAAACAGACAAAAAAGAAGTCCCTAAATAATATGAAAACAATTTTCTTGGTCACAGATGTTGACCAGGGGTGATGAGTAGTGGCTCCATGGCAATGCTGGCTGTAATTGCTTGTGTACTATTTATGCATTTGTTTGTGTGGGGCCATTCCGGAATGCATTCATCAATTCCCGGTCAATTCAGGAAATGGAATCGAGTTGGAATTGGAGCAGAAAAGTATAGGAACTAAATTGGAATTGAGTTTGATTTTCAGGGAGATTCCATTTCCTGATTTGGATTGGAATTGATAAACGCATTCCAGAATGGCCCCAACGCTGGTGTGCAGGTGTGTCTGTGCCAGCGAGTGACCGGAGGATGGCATCCCATAAAAAAAAATCTGCAAAATAAAGGTAAAGTTTCCCTCACAGTTGGAAGAGTAATGCGAAACATAACAAGATAAAACCCGATATGCTGCGCTCTAGTCCTTAAACTCACAAGAGCGGTCGCAGTTCCGGCTGCCACACCTGTACAGCTCAAGCCTATATGAAGTGCTGTATAAATTAATCACAGGCAGTCTTATGCACTTCGATGCAATTTGTGATGCACATTAACAAGGGGCGGCAGCTGTATCTAAAAGGCAGAATGATCACTTACGATTTAAATAAAAATCAGAGCGCAATAACAAAAAACATTTGCATGACGCTCCCCCCCTCCACCCAGCCCCTCCGCCCTTTGATTCCTGCTGTTCTATCAAAGGAGGGTGCGTATGAAAGGACCAAATTATCTGCGGATGGGAGAAACACTGCCGCTCTGTGTCACCCCCAGCATTGTGATGCACGAGCCCCCGTTTAATGCCGAGTGAAGGTATGCAGCCCACCAAGTGCCTTTTCACTTAGCTTCCTTTCAATATGAATGACTTATCAGTTCCTTTGTCTGCTTATTTTGTCTATGAAGCAGCACTAAATGCAGGGTCGGGGGGGGGGTTAGAGAGTCAGATAACATGTACCCCCTACGACACACTTATGCAAAACGCTCTGTAAGCTCCGCACCAGGCACGCTCCAGAGAGGCCCCTTTTTTAACCAGTAGCTCATCTTTGACCCAGAGGTCAGGAAACAGCAGGCTTCAGAGCCATATTCATAAACATTTACCTGACCTTACATTCCACTCGTTACAATTTGTGCAAAAAGACTGCGCTAATAGTGGTGGATTTCTTTATTCATTACCTTGGATAATGACATTTCTCTGTTGTCAAAAGCCTGCTGGCACATCAGTACAGGGGACAGCCTGTTTAATAAGATGTGAGTCCATAAACAGGCCAAGTATATGTATGCGTAATGTAGTGGGCATCACACATAGCAGTGGGCTCTGAGCCTTCCTGCCTTCCTAAATCAAACCCACTTTTCCCAAGGCCAGTCAGGGAGTGAGTCATGTGAGTCAGTTAATTATGGTGTCAACTGACACAGGTCACCTACCATACATCAGTGCGACCTGTAGAGGGCACATAGGAGCACTACAACTGGCTCTGTTTTATTGATGGCACTGCTCTATTCAAACACCGCTGTCCCCAAGCATGGTGACGACCAGCTTGTGGCTGTATGCTAAGGTCTGAATGAATGACGCTGACTTATAATTTGTTGCCCGGAAACGTGGAGACAGTTAAAATGCAATCACTGAAATATAAATTTCATGAAACTATGAAAAATAATTTACTTTCCACCACCTGTAATTATGTCTTTATCTTTCTGTGTTACAGGCTACATAGGTCTGTTACAATGACAATGAGTGACAGGCAGTCCGGAAAATCAGGTTAATCCATGATCAGGACACAGCCCCTCCCATAACCCCGCCCCTAACCTTCCAGGACCACCAATCCTCACCAATCCCTTGTGAATCCTTACAATACCCAGCACTGCCTGCCAGGCTGCCACAGGAAGCAGTTGTTAAAGGCAACAGTCCGACATCATGTCACGAGCCTCCCAGCAGGCCAAGCATGTCAACATCAGCCTCGTGTCCCACTCCACGTGACAGACGGACACCAGCGATGTCATGTGAGAGTGCGCCCGGGATGGGCAGAGCTGGCAGCAAAGCTTCAGGGCTTTATTGTAAGTCCATTATACCTCTTCAGTACGGAAATTATAAATGACAACTGGTTCCCCGATGTAAAGCAGAGTATTATCTTGTTGAGTCAAAAAAGGTGGCTGAATCACATTTTATCAAGTGTGTCCTGCTGGTTTTGACATATTTAATGTATAATTTAGCTTAAGTGCATGATTAAAGGCAAGCTGCCTGGCCTTTCAAGAGGTTTTCACAGAGCGAGCTCTTCAACGAGCCGCAGCACGGAGCCGGGGGCCCACGCCTTCTTCAAGCTGTGCTGCTGTGGCCACTAGGTGGCCTTTGTTCTGTAGGAGGGCAGTTTCAGGGTCACCCTGGGCCAAAGCCAGCCAAACACCCCAAATGGCTTCTTTAAAGATTCATCCACTGAGTGTCAATAATTAAGCATTCATTATGTGAACCCTGCGAAGGCACTAATGTAGAACGGCGTGTTACCGCTGAGACTCATCCCCGCTGAAATAGCCCCTTCTCCCTTTGTCTGCAAAAGAAGGGAAAAACTTTTTTCCACATCAAAGATTTATAGCATAGTCCTTCCAAATTTTGGAAACAAAGTTGTGGTTTTGTTGTCTTAACAAAACAAGAAATGAGAAATGGCCTTGGGGAGAAAAGCTAGTTTACACAAATGATTTCTTTCCAGACCCAAAGTAAAATACAACAATTACACTAAAGTACATTTGTGTGTCTGCGCGTGTATACACACACACACACACACACACACACACACACACACACACACACACACACACACATATATATATATGCATACACATATTTCATTTTTGCCATAAAACTCCCCTTTCGTATACAGTCCCAATAAAGTGTGCATTTAATACTCACTGTTTGTTTAGGAATGTCACACCCATTCTCCTAAAACAAAATAGGGAATACCCCACACTAAAATCTGCTAAATAAGCACAGAATGTCACTTTCAGACAAAAGGCTAAAAGTTTGCTGTTTAGAAACAGACAATGATTTTCAGCTGGACAGCGCTGGGGGGCACGGAGGGGCCACGTGGGGCCGGCAAACAAGCCGCTAAATAACGGCCTGCGTGCCGCACGCCTCTCAACACCGCGGCCCCGTCTCCCTCCTGGCTTCAGAAATTAGGATGGGCTCTTTGGAAGGCTTTAGCATTACCAGGGGGACTTTGGCAGGCGGAGGGAGCACAGCGAGGGAGGGCGTTTGGGTTTAAAGCTCTCCTTCAGTACGCAGCTCCTCCCATTAGGATCTGGCATATTTTATACGGTTTGTTTATTAACCTACTAAAGATCATAACCATCTCCTCCTTCTAAATGTCATGGGTAGTGTTGCCAGAAAGCACAGGGCTAGTAGATTAGGCATGTGTCAGCCCTATGTGAGAGAGACTGAGAGTTTCAGGTTGGCTAACATGCTACGCTGAGCAGACGGTACAGATGTTGGCAGTGTCCACAGGCAAGGTGTCTCTTTCAGACGTGGAAACTGTCATGAAACAGACCTGAAACCCCCGCCCCCCCCCACACACACACACACACACATGAGGAAATACTGAACGTCACACCCACCGCAAGATAGACAAGACATCTCAGCACCATCTATTTACATATTACATTCAGCAGATGCTTTTGTCCAAAGTGACGTACCAGTGAGGTAAATCGTTTACGTCCATAAAATTTACGTACATAAAATTTACGTACATAAAATCCTAGTTCTCCAAGATTATGCTATGACCAGCACATGCACTGTGTGTAAGAAAGCCCGCCAGGTCCACAAGTGGTAATTTGATAAGGCAACATGCTTTCTTTGTGACTTGTACAGGTCCATCGAAATGACTGTGCCAGGGACATGCAGACAATTCATTACATACTGTACACAACAAAATAATACGATACAGACACAGATCAGCATAGGACACTAGTATGAATGTACAGCATACATGTATATGTGTAATAGAGCTCTAAATGTACTAAAGTACAGTGTGGACGGCATTGCAAAGTGGAAGGGGATGCTAACTGTTGACCGATGACACTTTTGCGAAACTTGGGAGCCTGGAACGTGACGGCAGACCGAAATGGCCCTGAGTGTCTGCGGCCGCTTGACTGACAAAACGAGAGCAGCTGCTCCGATGTCCATCATTATTTAATGCATATCACTTAAAAGCATATGCAAAATTAAGATCAACCCATAGAAGCACTTTTTATGTGGTATTTAAAGAATGATATGCATAATATATTGAGAATTAATATTTATGACCCAGTAATTCTTGTCGAAAACTGCCACTGAAAGCTTCAGCTCAAAAGATGTCTGTTAAGAGTTAAGGAACTGAAAACAAGAAAGTAGCAACAGACTCTGAGCTTTCTGCATAGGGGAGAAAAAAAAGTTTTGACATGTAAAATTCATCTCAAGGGCAAATTTTTTATGGTGAAAAATACACAGATAAACACGACTCCATACAAATCTGTATCAACACCCCCCCCCACCCCCCCATTTATATGTATGTGAAGAACCCATAAACATTTTAATCGAGTCGAATTGTACAAGATATTTTTTTAAACCCAACAAACGGCAGAGTTGCCGCACACCTCCAGGTTTTGGGGTTCAAAGCCCACCTCTGCTGTGCGTGTGTGGAATTTGCATGTCCTCTGTCACCTGGGTCTCCTCTTTCAGTCCAAATATATGCCGTTAGGCTAAGGTGTATGAGAACTGTGTCCCCACCAAAGTGTCCTCGAGCAAGACACTGAACCCCAAATCGCTCCCGGTGTATCGTAAAGCGCTTTGAGTACTCGTAGGAGCAGAAAAGCGCTATATAAAGGCAGTCTATTTACCAGTTGCCCATATTGTTACCCCATGAAATCTAGTCACTTTGTATATTATATACAGATATATACACTTGAGCATGCATCATATTATAGACAATGCATGATGAAAAATATATATTGCTTGACCCAACAGTTATTATTAACAGTCATTACTAATATTTATGATAATTTAATTGTATTATTATTGTCAGTGATTCTCATTGTTATTGTTAATAATAATAATAATAATAATTAAGAACTATTAATTACATGCTTTAAGTGATAACAGAACAAAATAAGACAAAGTTTATTTATTTGCTCTATAATTTATTGTATAGTATTCCATCAAACAATATCTAATGAGGTATCAACTACATTTCCTTTGGCAAACAAATTTTGGCTAAACTGCCAACTCACATGAAATAAATGTTTTGAAGGATACAGCTATATTCAGTGATGTCTCTGTTCACCAAGCCTCCTGATTAGTCTGTTTCCCCTCGTAGGGTTGACAGGTTCTTGACTGTTCTTGCCTCCTTCTCTAACCCACGTTAGCATAATTCAATTATACATGAGATAGCGTACATAATTACAGCCCCCTGGAAGCAGCCATCAGAAAGGCCGGGCTCTAAATGAAGAATGTCAACAATGCCAGCGTTTCAGATGCTACCATTACATTTGGACACATTCTGACACAATTCAAGGAAATTATGATGGACTACTAGAATCCTCTAATTAACGTAAGCACAAAATATTTCATCGGAGACGTGCCACGTGTATATTTGTATTTAAATGCAACATATTGAGGAAGGAAGCATTCACTGGGCTGGGGAGTAGATTTAAAACATACAGATTTTTTTTATAGGACTAGGAATAAGGTTAAGAGATAAAGCAAATCTGTTTATTTTATTAGCTAGGCTCTCCTGGGGGAGATGGAGTCCATGAACTGTCAAGACCCATTAAACATGTAATTCTGCTTGGAAGAAAACTTTGTGCGCAGATAGTCTCCATACAGTGTTATTAAAAAGATGAGCGCGGCTGAAGAAAATAAATAAATTAAAAAAATAGCGATTAAATTTTAAGCAGCCGACGGGCCGATATTTTGCCCGTGGCGTATTTGTCAGTTTCAAAGGGTGTTTTTATTAATTTTGTATTTTGCATTTTGTTAGTGGAAAGAGCCCAGTCCTGTGGGAGCGCCGGGAGCCATAGCCAGCAGGCCTGTAGCCGGCACAGGAGCCACTGAGCATGTCAAGCAGCTCTGCAATACCGAGGGGCTCAAATTAGCGCCGCACCGCCGCTCCGCTGACGCCCACCCAGAGCAGGCAGCACCTGCGTCAGCCAGCATCCGCCCCGCCGAACCTTACTGTACCTAATCCATCTTCCTTACTCCTAACGATTTCGAAATAGGAAATGTGTGATATCTGTTCTGTGTGTCATCGAGGTGTGGCTGCAAACTGTACCGCCACGTGATAAATCAACAGTAATAGCAAAAATAAAAACCGCGGCGCAAGATAGAGGATAATTGTAAACTCATAAAAAAAAAAAAAAGAGGAAAAGCTAATAGGCAAAAAGATAATAAGATTAAATAGTTGGGTGTGAAAAACTCACTCCCTGGTCCCTGGTGCTCCTCTCAGGACGCCCAGTAAGAGCAGAGGGCCCTGTGCCCCCCAAGCCGCTGTCCTCAACCTCCAGGGCTATCTCTGCAAATCATCAGTGGCTGAGGCGCGTGGAAAAAAACACATCTTGACCAGTTACATGAATTATTAAGCATACAGTGGGCCTGCACTGAAAGGGAGCTGAGAATCCCTTCAGCTTCAATCTGAGTGTAAAGACGCATTTGCTTGGGGGGGTGGGGGGGGGGTGGGCGCTAACAGCCGCCTCATGAAGACGTCACTGAAGCTTCGCCTCGCGGGGCAGGAGAGCCGGGCCGTTCCACAGTGTCATGGCTGCTGTCTCTACCATTTTATTTTAACCACTCAGTATTACATCCCTGTGCAAACTGTACATCTGAGAAACAGTAAAAATGAGCGTGACATGTGTAAAGTGTATAAAATTATAAGAAGTATAGAAACATGATCACATGAACATATTTTTTTGTTGTTGTTGTTTACCTAGGAATAGCAGAGAAACAAATTAAAATATTAAACACGTAGACAATTCATTGCCGCCACTGAAATACATCTTAGAGTGCTTACCACAAACTAACAGTAAGTCCGTAATCATCCTTATCATTGTGCTTAATGCTCAAGATATCACTAGCATACCTATATAGAAATATAAAAAACTAATCTCCGCTAACAATGTTGAGGATAAGGCAAGATGGAAATAAAATAAAAAACGTGAAAACCACAAGGATAAGAAGTCATTGTTCACCAACTGTTCACGCAGACGCAGAGTATCACCTAACAGGAAAGGAACAGAAGCATCGGTAAGCAGGCACGTCTCGCAAGTTAAGAGGCATTACAGCGCTGGTCTCATAACGACCAGACTCAGACAGAAGTCAGGAGACCCTGAAGCCATGCCGGGGGGGCGGGGGGGGGGGGGGGGGCACCAAAGCGGGGGCGGGGGGAGGGGAGGTGTGCTTGGCGGGCATATGG
>JAABNY020000019.1:3972332-3999863 GCA_015164015.2 Brevimyrus niger
GTTGCACCTTTTCTAAGGCAGCAATGTCCTTCTTGAGGTATGGTGACCAAACCTGCACACAATATTCAAGGTGGGGTTTTACCAGGGAATTATATAAATGTAACATCACCTCCCTTGACTTAAACTCCACACACCTAGAGATGAAGGTAAAGCTATAGATTTTCTAACTTTATATTGTTAAGTTAATATTTGCATCTAATTTCCGGAGGGATCAGAGTAAGCTGCATGTGAAGAAACACTGGGTGGGTAGCACAAGAAGGTCACACTGAGTGGGTAGCGCCAGGAGGTCACACTGGATAGGTAGCGCCAGGAGGTCACACTGGATGGGTGGCGCCAGGAGGTCACACTGGGTGGGTGGCGCCAGGAGGTCACACTGGGCGGGTGGCGCCAGGAGGTCACACTGGGCGGGTGGCGCGAGGAGGTCACACTGGGCGGGTGGCGCCAGGAGGTCACACTGGGCGGGTAGCGCGAGGAGGTCACACTGGGCGGGTGGCGCCAGGAGGTCACACTGGGCGGGTGGCGCCAGGAGGGCATATCTGTGTTGGCATTCCTGCATGGTTAAAACTACATTACACCAGAAACCCCCTCGGCACCTTCCAGGGTCATAGTACCATGTAGCTCAACCTAACTGCTCCTTACACAGAACATGTGTCTGACCCCATTAATAATGTTTGCTTCAACAGACAAGAAGAATTTTAATAGATCTGCACACAAGAAGTCGCCCAGGTAGTCATTGTTCATGAAATTTGAGGCAGCATAAGGGATTTTTGATCTATTTAATTTGACTGTGTCACCAAAAAGTCAGCGATAGCATATAGAGGAAGCACTTAATTTTACTGAAGCATAATTGTTGTAGCAGTTCTTTAAATATGTACTGAGGACAACAGCCAGAATTTCATAATCCTGAAACATCACAAAAAAACGTAGCTACTCTTCTGTTCCTGGTGAGATCTAAAGTACTCTTGGATTTCTTTTTTAATCAATGATTAATTGCTTTTCCAGTCTTCCTCTCTGGTCGAGTTTACACAAGGCACAAGGGAGCAGATTCAAAGAGGAAAAGGGGAAGAGAAAGACAAAAAGACAAAAAAAAAAACACAAGGAGGGAGAAATGAAAAGCGAGCCCTAAGAGTTTATGACTGTTTGTGGCTCCTGTTTTCTCACCATTTCCCACAGCCTGTCTGAAGTGGAACTTCCCATTTCCTCCTCAGTGTCTTTATCTACGACTCCACTTATTTACGCATCACTGAAGAACATCTGAACATCTGCTCCTGAGATCGCTCCAATTCTATGAAGCGATGTTTTGCAATATGCCCTAAATTTTTCATGCAGATACTCAGCTTTCCTTCAAAACATGAGAACAACTTTGATAGAGGGTCTTTTGATGACAACTAAACAACATCTGAAGCTAAAAGCATGGGGGATTCTGAATTAACGCCGATTAGACAGAATGATGACAACCAAACAATTAATGGATAAACATGGTTGACTTATGAATACCATAATGGGGGTATCACAGAATAAATACTGTAAAGATCAATGTTGCTTATTTTGGTGAGGACACAGACCCAACAGAATAAAAGTGTTTAAATGCGGTTTACCAAGTAGTAAAAAAAAGAAGTGGTCTGGGCTGGAAAATGCTGAGACTGTGTCTGGGTATCAGGCTTGTGTAGGTATCATTAACACGAGAATGAGGTAATGTCATAATTGGAGCCACTGAAAACTATCACTATTACACTCTGAGTAAAGGAATTTTAACAGCACTGACATGGGTTTATACTGCCAATCCACTTCCAGCCCAGTTACGCAAACTATGGAACACGGCACCACTGCTGAAACACTGACCCTCCCTGAAATTATGTAAGTGGGGAAAAAGAGCAGCAGAGGGGTGAACAGGAATCAGTTTCCCAAGGCCATGAGCACCCGAGCACCGAAGGTGTACACAACAATTTGAACGAAAAGGCCCGTCTCCAACCTTCTCTCCTTAAACTGAGATGCATGGGGACTGCCACGGACCATTCATGGAGTTATGCGGCGCGATCGCAGAGGATGCAGCTGGAGTAAGACCCAGGCAGCAGCAGAGTGCCGAGCCCGCCCTCCCGGCCCCTCTCTCCTCTGCCAGGCCAGCCGGCCCCTCACCCCTACCAGCCATACGTACCCAGGGGGAAGCCCAGAAGCAGCAGCACCTGCCCAACAAAGAGAAACGTCCCTAAACGAGCACTTGCAAACAATTACGCAGAAGAGGTTTGCCCGCTATTGTCATCCAGCCATTCTTCCCTCCCCGGACATACGGCGGTACGCCGCAACGCACCTGCAGCTGCTCGTCAAGCGTGAGAGGGCCTGGCCCGCCGCCAAGGCTCCCTGCTTCAAGGGCCGCCAAATAACGCACTTATTGATTTGCAATACGACATAATAGGCCATCAAGCTTCATTATTACTGAAGAGATATTGTTCCGGATGCTTCATATTTTTTTTTCTCTCTAGATTGCGGGGACAGGAATGAATCACTCAGAATGCATGAATTTGCATAACTTCAGAGAATTGTGGCATGCTGAATTCATAGGCTTTTGAACAACACAAGAGCTTAAAGCTGTTAATTTGCACATACAGCTCGAACGTCGCATTTTCCCCCCTCGACTGCTCGACCCGTCCCTCTGACCGGCGAAACAGGACTGCCCTCATACTGCTGCTGGTTCATTTGCAGAGGGGGGAGGGGGCCCAATTTGGGATAGGAGATGGATAATGACACACCTTCCGTCACACAACAGTCAGAGCGCCTGCAGTCAAATGAAAATGGGACTTAAAAAGCAACAAGCAGGCCAACGGACGGAGGACAGATAGACGAAAAAAGCAGTGGCACAAGTCAAGCACCGATCCAAAACAAGCCCATGTGATGGACTGGTCAACGAGTCTAGCCCAGGACAGAAGTTCAGAAGCTGATGAGGGCACCCTGCTCCGTACCACTGAACCACCAGCTGCGGGAGGCCCAACGCCTGGGAAATGATCGTCACCCTCGCTGGAGAGCAGCTGGTAACAGGTAAATGATTGACAACCAATCAGTGGCAAATTATCAGCCACGTTCAGCTGCTTTGAATTATGATAATCAGAGCTGATTGCCAGCAGCTGAGGTAAGTCAGACAGGCTCCCGACCCTCTGTTCGGCACAATAAATTCTGCACTGATCTCGTATAATCCAATGAAGACTGAAACGACCCTGTAAACATCCATCGCTGCTGAAAAATTTACAGCCAATACCAGTGTTATCGAATCAAATTTAATTATTCCTCCACTTAAAAACAAATTGGACTCCTGTTTTTTTTTTAACATGCTCTATGAGCAAGATGAAGACCTTGATGCATGGCGATAGGAATGGATCAGTCCTTGCAGTAGGGTAGCCAATCAGAATCCATCTAGATAGATCAGGGCGAAAGTGGGGTCAAGCTCTTGACCACTGGGTTGAATTCACACCACAGGCATAGGCAAGCGGGTGCATGTGGCCAGGTTTACACTGGACTGCACTAAGCCTCTGCTCCTGCTGCAGAATCTGTGGGTCGCCCAGTAATGAGCTAATACGTTTACTGCTTGCGGTTCATATTAATACCGCGCTCATGCTAAACCACAGCAGAACCCCTAACGACATCCACCCAAATGATCATCTGTTCAAACGTTTGCTCCAGGCCCCATCTGAGGCTGACGCATTGCGTTTAGTGTGTCTAGACTAGACGCTGAAGGGTCAGCTTGAAACTACTGACAAGCTGTTGCAGACAGCAGCACTTTCTGGGGGGGGGTCCAAGCTAAGCTGTGTTTGAAAGCACTCTGGGTGAGCAGTGGGAGAGGAGAACATCCATGGCGGCATCCCTGCTCATTCCCACCTTTAAACACGTGATCTTAAACGTACATGGTCCCCGAGGACTCTCGCTGGGCAATGGCGTACTCCCAGGCAAGGCAAACCTGCCATGGGGACAGCCGACAGCTTCATTCATGTGGGCAAACAGCGGCGTGAAACAGACTTCGTGTTGTTGAGGTCCCCGCAGAGCAACCGAAACAGGGAAGGCAGCCCCGAGTCCTCACCCTTGGGGGCCTCCCACTATCAGACCTTATGTTCTTTGCCTGGGTCACAAGGTGACAAAAGCCTGAGCACTGGGCTTGTGATGGAAATACGAATGACCAAACATACATGTGCTGGCTCTGCTCAGACTAGGTTTAACAGAAAGATGAAGATTTTTTTGGAACTTGTTGACAGAAGGACAAGGAACATATAATCCTTCCAAGCATTTGCTTAAAGCAAAGCTATTTAGTGGCTGAAAACAGCTGACATAATATAAATAGGTCATATGAAACAGACATTATTCTTACTTCTTTCAGGGAGACTACATTTCTGCTGACCCACGCAGCCTAAGAAAGGAATTGCGTTTAGCCACAAAAAGGTTTCACATTCTGACTCAAGGGTGCTTTGTAATGCATAGGGTGCACAGTACTTCAAATCTTCAGCGTTGAAAGTAGTAGAAAAAACACTCTCGCCTTTCCCCTCTCTGTCTGGCTCACCCACTCAATTCATAGCCTCTGGTCCACATGTGCCTGCCTGCATGTGGCACTGCAGATCAGTTAGGCCACAAAAACATCACGGAGCAAAGGACAGGACTCGCACATGAGGCAAGCCCTCCAAGGCACCTTCCGCGCTTTCCTTCACAGCGCTCCCTGTAGGCAGGAAGCAGGAACGCCGGGGAGTTTGAGGAGTGGGCGGGCAATTGGGCGCCGTCCAGCTGGATGCCAGACTTGTTCCCATCAGCAGCTTTCAGTCTGGGTGTCTCTTTATTTTTACTCTTTGTGTGAGTCTCTCCAGATCCTCCCGTCAGTATAAGCACGGTGCTGTAGACTAAGTGTGCCAAGTGGTTTTAAATTCAAAATTGCAGTATTTCTTTCTCAGATGTTTCTGGAAAGAATTTGTAATTTATAGCAATAAGTTAGCGTGCCTGCATGTTCGGGATAGTTTACTGTGATAGCTTTTTTAAAAATGACCACAGAGAATCAATACTATGACATGAATGGCATCATGAGTAGCAGTTTGACACAAACTGTGTGTGGGGGGGGGTGAGGGGTGTCTACTAGCTGACCAAGAATCTCTTTATCCGTCTGCCGTACGGAAGGTGAGAGGCTTTGGCTGGGGGGGGAACCATCGGGCTGAGGTATGGGTACATCACACAGCATGGCAACCAGGCCCTCAGAAAGCCGTTCCATCGTGTCGCAGAAATTAAGCGAATGGACAGCAGGGGTTCAGGGAGCGTCAAGCACATAGACTGGATTACACAGCTTCCATTAAACCAATCGGATGTTTTGAGCTGCTATTCATTTCTCAGCATGATGGTCCAAGATGATTGTTTCAGGGGGAGTGGCTGAATACAGTCCCTTGTTAAGAATGAAAAGCATAAGGAGCGCTACTCATTTATTCCAGACTCCTCTATAATATTTTTGATGAGGTAAGTATTGGCTTCCCTGCAGGCAACTGAGCCTTAAACCTACATGCTGAGTAAATCCAGGGGAAAATTGACTTTTTGCCCTCCATAAATCCGCACACCAATTCCTATGTGTGTTAGAAAGGATCCTTGAGAGGAGGTGGAGCCTCACAAACGCAGACTTCCTAGATGTCTGCATGACCTTTTGGGGGCCCAACCTCCCCCAGGGAACCGTTAAAGCCCCTGCTGCCGTTTGGGATTACATTTTATGAAAATAGTTTGGTGAATAACACCGAGCAACACTTTGAAATGGGCCTCATGTCCAGCGGAGACACGCTTATAAGCGTGTTAAGTCCGTGATGCGGGGCTCTGTGTGTAACAGGTGCTTCTATGTGCTACAAACAGACGCCAGTGTTTTTACCAAACAGAACACTGGCCTGCCTTTTTGCATAATTTTAGAAATATTCATATAATTTCCGTTAGGAAAACAAATAACATAATCGATAGTTATAATGTTATAATCTGCAAACACAATCATCTAGCTCTTCTCTCCATACAGTGACTGCTGACAGGAAATGTCATTATTGGAAACTAGAAGCAGAACAAAGCGGACTACAAGGTTCACATTGTGGGAATGTGCTGTTTGATTTAAATATTAAGGCGGGGATAAAACCGAGTGGGCTCTACTCCACTGGGATTTTACATTATTCTTGTAGTGACACTTCTTACTTATGACAAGGCACCATGGGAATTAACTCAAAGAAGGAAGGCACTTGTCTTTGTCATTTGTCTTTTAACTAAAGGCCATGTCTGGTGGCTTCAAAAATTGTTCGTTTCTGATTCAAAGGAACAAATCTATAACAAACATGAGATCCTCCTATTTGGGTAAATTAGGCCTTCCCATGAAAGACATGAACACATAATTAACATCAGTGTTGAATTAAATGGATCTAGAGTGTAGATTAGAGAAAACACTGTCTTAGTTCAGGCATTAATTGTTTTCTTTCCTTGGAAAAGGCAGCATGAAAGACTGACACTATGCGATCGTGGTAATCCAGCCTCCTCTTGGTATCCCGTTCCATATGCAATGTCATGATTCATGCAGACAGCTGCCAAACAGGCCTGTCCTTGGATGGCTGTGATTGCGGTGTAGCCAATTTCCAAATATGATTTCATTCTTTTACACGGTCTAGTTTGTTGCTTTACATATTCTACCAAGACTGGCATGGACTACAATTCTGTTCAGATATTTGTAAATCCTAACCATTTATACACCGAAGTCAACTTGGATCCATGTAATCATTTAATATAAACAAGAAAAAAATACATATGAACTTTGTTTTACTGTACATACAGAATCTCTGAATGAAACTTCAAAAGACTTTGAAAATTTGCAATTTTTTTTATCTTGCTCTGCATGAAATAATGTTACTGTATGTTGTATCAAGAAGTAAAAATAAAAAATTAGATTCAAAACACACAGTCAAGGTTTGAAACAAAGTCCGAGGTCAGAGTTGTGCTTAAGTCAATGGATCTTAACATCCAAAATGGGGGACCATAAATATGAATATTAATATGGTCACCTACAGGAGGAATGACTTCAAAGCTTGTTTATATGATTTGATAATTCGTCAGCTTAGATCAAATTTAGTAGGGCCTACATATTACGAACGTTCCTTATAACTGTTGACCAAATTTTCCAGGTTAATAACCCGAGGTCACTAAAAAGGAGGTTAAGCAAAGAACATTTTCTGTGTTAATTTGCAGTTATTTTTATGTCAGATGGTGTGACCTTTTATACCCCGAATACTGCACAATCACAGTGACAAAAAGGCTACATAACTAGGTCTCAGTATGTTCCATTAGTCCACCATGTATGATCTTGTCCCTTTCAGTGCAGTGTCATGAATACTTAATCAGATGTCAAGACAAATGTATTTGTTTTGGTGACACTCAATGAAACATCCCTCCCCCCCCCCCCCCAACTATTCCTTCTGCACAGGGTCAGGGTGTACCAGAGAATCAGGGGACACCAAGCTCTGATTGGTTGTAAGACAAACGTGCCAGGCAGTGGGGTGGGGGGTATCAAATGTGGGCATCTGCTAAGGGAACTGTGGCTAGGCCAACTGCACAGGGCGGCCTGTAACCGATGCATAATTAAAACAATCTGTGGCCTGATTAATGATCACATCAGGCAAGACACTGTCATTTAAAAGCGAGTCAAATAACATACACAATCAGTGTGTGTCATGCTGACTGCAGCGCCTGTCATCCCGGCCCTGCTCTGGTCCAAGGGTACATTCATCAAGCGGGCTCCCTATGTCTTTCTCGCAAAATGTGGGTCTCTCATGCCCCCCCCCACACTCAAAAACAAAGCCCAAGGAAGCCACCAGAAAATCTACCTCAACCACTACAATGTGTGCTACAACCTCTGTCTTTAAGAAGCATTACAACTAATTAAGCAATTAAAAACTTTAATCCCACCATAAATTACAGTGTTTACTATATTTAATGCAATAATTAATTAATTTTTGCCTTTATGAAATTATCATTCATTTTCAAGGACTCTCAGAGACACCATATACAACAGTACAATTACAGTGGTTAACATATTAGAGAATAATTCAGTTGTGAAGCCGGCCCCTGTTTGGGGTGGGGATACTTTCCATTAAAACATGATTAAATAATGATAAGTTGGTGAATTTTTACTGTGAGATTACAGTGGATGGAGCCCATGACCCACTTTAAGCTTTCACATCATATTTGAAAAAAATATATAAAAACCCTTTGATCGTAATTTGAATGCAGAGACTCTGACAGTCACTTTTGGGTATTAAATTATTCTTTTTTTCCCAAAGACACACACGATAAACCAGGGAAGCACAGATCTCTGGCATGAGGTGCACTTGGCTGAGCGATGGCTCCTGTAACCCATCGGACAGGTTATTCCGGCGCATCGTCTGAGAGGAGGTTGATGAAACATTTACGTATCTGGGAGGAACGGTGGAGACGGAAAGACAGACGGGACATGCGGAGAGACAAGGTACAGAAGTACACCGTCGCAGAGAAAAAAAACAGAGTGATGCAGATGCATGGCGGCGAAGGGCCATCCACACGGGAACCACGCAAGTGCAGCGGGCCCTGCGGGGAAACGGGAGGAGCGTCGCCCCCTGGAGGAAAGACTGAGGACACGAAGCAGGACCACCAATGGCATCATCACTGCACACGGCTGTGGTAGGTGGATGCCAATCCTGATTACATCAGCACAAGTCTGAGTGGGGGGGTTTAGATCTGTAAAGGTGGTGAAGCCCCCAATGGGGGGGGAGGGGGTGTGGTGGTGCTTGGGACTACATGCATGTCTACTGTTGCGTGAGATTGACAGAATACAGACAAAGTGCTTCACTCTTTCACTGTCACACACGCACTTACCCACACACGCACACACAAAAATATTTGAAATGCATTTCCCAAAGCCGTAGAAGGTTTTTGGAGTGTTAACCACTAACACAAAGCCCCCAGGCCGAGATCCCACACAAAGCTTTTAAGCCCTCCCAGGTCTTAGTGCACATCAATGCATCTGAGAGTCGTGACCCAATGAAGCGGCGCGTCCCTCTGTCTCTGTTCCTAGAACTGTTTGGTTTGGAGCAAAAAGGCCATTTTGGACTGCAGGTTTCACAGAGCCCTGCGGACTGGAAGAAACGTCCAAAGTGCCCCGGCATCACGACTAATCATCTGTCAGGCCCATGGTGACAGCCAGAAGCTCGCCTCGTATTTATCCATTCCAAGTTTTTTACCCCCCCTCCACCTCGTACTCTTTCCCACACCCTTTCCACATCAAAATGAAAATAAATCTGTGTTGAGAGGCAAAACCCAGCTAAGGGAAGCCTGCGTCATCGGAGGCAACCTGCAATTCCCCGGCAAAGGTCAAGCGAGGTTAAAACAGACCTTGAGGACAAAACTTTTTTTAGGGAGCACATCTACATTTCAGGGAGATAATTTATTGTAATAAATGTGTATCTTGCTCTTTGAGTGTGGTTGGTATCTGTCCAAGGTACTTAGCATGATGAACCCGACAGTGACGGAAGAGCATGGGAACGCAAGCTGGTCCTGGTGTCTGGGGGAATGGAGGCTTCCCATAGTTCCCCTGTTTATTTGTAGACAATGGAGAAAACGCAGAGGCTGACAGAGAACAGAGATGCATGGAAGCCCCCAGCAGGATAAGTTCTCAGGCAGAATGGGCTGTGCCTCCTCCTACAGGGTCAGTCTGCTCCGTCTGGCCATTGTCTTTTTCAAGAGGCTCTCTCTGGCCGAAAAGCAGCCAGTTAAGGCCAAGCGGGGCCAAAAGGCAGGGCCACTCCTCCATCCATTACCCGGGGCCCCATATTTTGTCTGGCCTGCCCTGGGAGAATAGCATGAGATCTGTGTAGCCAGTAACACTGTAGTAATTCATTTTAGAGGTCACCCGTGTCCTAAATAAAACAGCCTTGGGACACAGACATCACTAAATAGCGCAAAAGCTCAAAGGGATCCGCACAGTCCAGAAATACACTGGATCCATGAGACTCGGCGTATCTGCTGCTTTATAGTACAGTGTTGTTTTTCATACTGCGACCAGTTTGTACCCTCATGCGTCCCACCTTCTGGGGCTCCACATGTGTGGCATCTGTGTATTCACGATGGTCCCTTCCTAGGAGTGCATTTTCCTTCCACAGCCTAGAGACGTTTTGCTCTGGAGAACAAGTTGCTGTATATTCCCAAGTGACCTTCTCAATCAATCAATCAATCAATACCTTTATTGCTGTTGTTGCTGCAATACACCATGTCACTAGTCACAAGTACCAGCGAAAAGCAGGCCATCAACCCGACCATACAAGTCAGGAAGACAGGGAGAGAAGCCGCAGCGTGAGTGCACCTGTGCATTATGAGTGCCCTGGAATGAGTGGTATTACAACGCCCTATGGCCAAAGGTAGGTAAGGGACGTGCACTGATTACAGTGCGTTGCCACACCCACCACACAACGAACCACCTCAGAGAAGACAGACTGAGTGCTGCCATGCAGTGGGTGATACCTCAGCACCACACCAGTCTGGATGGATTGGTGTGTTTTTCTCTGGTGGCTGGGGGGCCAATCCTGCCACCAACCCCCAAATGTCCCTGTAAGTTGGAGGACCTACGCCCTGAAATACCTGAATAAGGTTCTGGATCACCAGAAACAGAACATGGATGGATGGATGGATCCAGTAGCCTCCTCCCAACCCAGCCCACCTGGTCCAAAGCATCTTCAGCTGAAATCTACTCCCACAGTAAACTGGCCTGAGTGTAGTCAGAATGTTCAGTTTTGGACTTGGAAGTGCCCACATTTTGCTATGGTTAAAAACGTTTGTTAAGTCCAGAGATCTGAACAGCAACTCGGAATTGAAAATGAAAATGATTTTCTACACAAACAATGCAACCAAAAATGGTAATATTTCTCATATCAGAGTACCCTAACATATACCACATACACCATAATTCCGGATTCCACTGGAAACTGGACCAGAATCCAGATACTTTATGAGTGAGCTGTGTTCTTCCGGCTGTGCTGACCTCCTGACAAATGGCATGCACCTCTTTTCTCCTGCTTCTGCCTTTGGGAGGAGTCGTCCACCCGAGCTGGGGGGGGGGGATTCTTTGAGGCACACCGCTGCCCTGGGACCTTCTCTTCTGCCAGTGTGTCAAGATGCTGCATCGAGACTCATTCAGGCTAATTAAGTCTCAAAGCTTCTTAGTTATACAAACCGGTTGATGCGAGGTCTGAGCCTCAAGAGAAACCATCTGTTGAATGAGGCCCGGTTACATGCTGAAGGCCTGAACACATCCACACAATGCAAAAATTCCTTTTTCTACCTTACAGTCATGCATTACAATGGCCCATGACGTCACAACACAGGTGTGTCTAACACAGGTTTGTTGCAGAAATTCTGTAACCCTGACAAATGGACTTGCGTGACGGATCCTCACCCAGGTGCCTGTATAAGTTACACCATTTGAAACTCTAAACATGATCGTATCTCCATCGCGCTGCTCAGAAAACCAGTCTATCTGTCCAGAATGACACCAAAAATTTTAGGACAGAAACATCGAAACAATGTCTGAGCAATATACTCTTCTGGCCTCAAGGGAGGAAAATCCAGCATTTAAAAGCAAAATAAATTAGAATTTAGTGATCATTGTCAGCACACCACACCCCAGCACACAGTGCGCAACAACGAAATGTGTCCTCTGCATTTAACCCATATGTGACCTTCATGACATAGCAGGGGGCAGCTAATTCAGCGCCCGGGGACCAGGGCTTGGGGACGGTGCCTTGCTCAGGGTACCTCAGTGGTGACTTCTTGGTGGGGGATTCAAACCTGAAATCTTTCGATTACAAGCACGCTTCCCTAACCCTCAAGCCACCATAAAATAAACCTCTCAAAATCTGTACAAAAACATATTCTATGCTTAAGCTCTGCTCCAGTGCTCCTTGTTTAAATACACTGTCAATATATGCTAAGGATCAGAACATGGGTTCAATTGTTAACCCTCTGGGATCAATGCTGGGTATCCTTCTCGTGTATTTCAGTTCATAACTCGCTGAGATCTTATTGTAGAAACATGAAAAAAACGCTGACTAATCCATAATCAGTTTTCTTTTCAAAACGTACATGATATTGAAAGAAATGTGTGATCATGGCCCAGTCAGTGAATGTGTGTTTCCTGCCCCTAGACCCCAGGGGGTTAATAGATACTGAAGAACAATAGCTTTGTCCTTCTAAATGCAAAATGAAGACTCATAAAAAATCCATATATACAAGCCTCCTTTTAGTATGTCTTTGATCACTGACATGACGGTGTGAACAGAGGAGCAGAGACGGCACAAAAGATTTCTGACTAAAACTGGCAGCGCGTCGAGATCCTGAATCCTGGCGGAATTCTGCCCTTTTGTTCTGTCCACACCCAGGACAGGCATGATCCTTACTTACACTCACTGGCAAACGTTTTGTTTTAAAGGTTCACGTTTTGCAGCTCATACACCCCACCCCTGACAGTTGACATATTCGTTTGATCAAAGCATACGTGCTACATTTTGCCTAGACTGTCATGATCACATGATACTGAAGTCAGCAAAATCAGTTACAGCACAGCTGATGCTTGTTACACATTCATACAGCTAATATATGCATATTAATCTCAAACACAAACACACATATATATTAATTATATAAATATTATACAATACATATACATTATACATGCACACATTTTATATAAATATATAGAAATATATATATATATATACACACACACACACATGTACGCACACACACATGCACACAAACATGTACGCACACACACACACGCACACACACACACACATGTACGCACACACACACACGCACACACACACACACACGCACGCACGCACACACACACACACACACACACGTACGCACACACACACACGCACACGCACACACACACACACACACACACGTACGCACACACACACACGCACACACGCACACACACACACACACACACACAGTGGATGCGTCAGGCACCATGTCAGAGGTGAAAAGGAAATTTAGGGCACTACAAAGGCGCAGAGTCTCTGGGCTTCTTCTGATGCCTTCCTTATCAGCTTAACTTTCACTTTTGTTTACTTGTAGAAGCTTCCCAGATGTACTGGAATGTGCTCACAACAGAGAAAAATGCCGCGTCTGTTTTAGCTCGCTGCGAGTAAAACAGATTAGATCACTGGTACTGTCTGTGTGTTCGGGGCAGCGCTCGCAATGCGCGGATCCAGTCGGAGGGGGTTCGGTAATTTGAAGATAAACGAGAACAACTGCAAAAGTATTGGGTGGGTGGTGGGGGAGAGGATGAAAATCCTCACCTTCTGGAAGCCTTATCACAGCAAAGCAGAGCATATCCTGAATTCACTGTGAAAAAGTATCAATTGTGGAAAACATTTTTAGAGTGTATATTTGAACTATTTCGAAATGATAAATTCCAAAGCTCACCGTAACACCACATATGTATATACATTTACTTTAAAGGGTGTAAAAATAAAAAAATAACTAAACGGCTTCTTAAATCATGCGTGAGCGCTTAAAGCTGCCACATCTTACAGCAGGAAGAAGGGAGAGAGAGCTCATTAAACTACAGGGTGATTCGTATAAAGTTCCCCGTTACTGTACTGCTAAGACGGTACAAAGACGCATGATCACAAACAAACACAAACACACAGCTCCGCTTCATCCAGCCTCGGCACCCCATCTACCCGCTGGCCTGCCTTCCCTGACTCGCCAATTAGCTCCAATTTCCCCTCATGTCCCCTCGGCCGTACTCGCCGCATGGCGCGACACGCTGAGGACGAACGCGGGCCGCGCTGAAATGCAGCCAAAGCTGGAGGAACAGCAGCGGCAGCTTCAACTTGTTAATCTCAATGCTGCGACTTGCACTCGGTGTAATAGGATTTAAGGGAGACGCAAGCCGTGCTGATATACATATTCGTTACAAACAAGCTATCAATAAAAAAAAAAGAAACAGCTTACAGAGGACTAACACAGGGACACTGTGAAAGACACACAAAACCTTAGGAGGCCTATAGGCCCCTTGTGAAAAGCTCAATTCTTTGATGTCTTAAGAGACTTCCTGCAGCCAGCACATTAGTCAACATATAGAAAATCACTATGACTGGGGGTCTGCTGCTGATTTTTTTTTTAGCAACAATCGACAATGAGCATGCTTTTAATTATTTTTGCTTTTACCAAAGTTTACATTTTTTTAATGGTTAGTTTCACCATTACAATCCTTTTAAAGGAGTAGTACAATATTGGTTATAAACAAGAGACTGAATATTTGTATGCTACGGAAATATGCACGGGAAAAGTATTATGTCATTAAACTGCATTTGTTCCAGAGCTGAAAAGAATCCATATGATTTTTCCTTGACCTTTTCTCAGCACTTCAGTCTAATTTTAAACAATTTTAATCAGGGCAGTATCCCTGGAAATGATTTGCCTTTGGCCTGAGCGATCTGAAGAGCTGTTTTCTTACAGTTTGCTAAAAACCAGGGTTTAAAAATGTACGATCTTCCTTTCAACTTTCATTCTCGGCCATCAAAAACAAACCCAATTAGAAAAGGCACAGATATGAAATGCTGACATTCTCTGCACAGACACCTTGCCTCAGAACATTGTGCAGAGACCCACCCCCAGAGCTGTCAACTTGTATATTACGGTGATTGCCCTGAGCATCAAAATGGAAACAGAGTGCAAACGCATTACATATCAATTCGGCATCTAATGTCTCCAGCAACAGTGGGAATATCGTTCTCCTTTTGCTGTATCTTGTGCTTGGTTTTCACCTGAAAACCTTCAGATCTCGCTTCAGATTCTGGGCAGGTGACTCGCCAGCCCTGTGCAATGAGAGGATATCATTCCTGATAGGATGGTGGAACACCGGTGCCCTCCATAAACTCCAGGTTTCACTTTCACATCATTCAATTATATGAAACATAATGCATATAAAATTAATTCATATAATTGCATAGAAATGTATTTAAATTTGCAGGGGAATCTTTCATACCTCTTATTCAGTACAGTGTCACTTATCCCAGGAAGTGCAAGACATGGAGCAGGAGACACCGTGATGAAGATGCCGGTCCATTGCTAGGTTCATACCCACATACGATCAAAACACCATGGGAAACTGAGAGACACCAACTGACTTTAATGTATCGATTTAGACTGAAGGAGGAAACCAGAGCAGCCAGATTAAATCAGTGTAAGCATGAGAAGGGTATGCAAACTGAAGGCCAGTGCTTTTTAAAATCGAACAGTGCGTCACCCAGCACCACAATCCCATGATTCCATGGGGAAGAGACTGGCGGAGGTATGTCAGCGATCAGTGCGTGGTCCATATTGAGCGTTCAGTGTGGTTGTTTTCATTTGCCACAAAAAGAGCAGAACTCTCCCAAAGAGAGCACTTATTAAAAAATAAATGTGTAGTGTTTTTGATAAAATAATTCACCGAACTAACTCCAGCGTTCACAGTAACTAACCAGGCACCACGTAAGGGTAGATTCAAGGCTGATCAATAGAGGCCTTGGGGTATATTTACTGTACCCTGATCAAGGCTGCGAGATTAGTATATAGGTGCAGTGCGTGTACGACCTGCCTTTGCACACCTAATCCGCATTCCTACAGCACGTTTTCATGTTTCTGATCTCATTAATATGATTATGAAACCAGCCTTCAGGCAGTGAGAATGCAGAACAGCCATCAAGACTTCAGCAAGAAAATGCCACCTAGGTTCATTTTGACCCCTTTCGCTGTTACATACGTTCGGACCTGGAGGTTAGAGAAATCCATAATGCAAAGCGGGACGAATGAAACGTAACAAGAAAAGTTGCATGTTCCTTTTACCCACACAGAACACAACACCCAATTAGAACACACATATTGATGTCCAAGGTACTGTTCTTCAAATATTAAAGGACCAAACACATGCATTCTTTCATGAGTGGACTTCTAAGTGAGTTTTGCATCAAACGCCTCTGAATGAGGGATCAAACACACTGACATGTTATAGGCAAAATATAAACTTGTGTAGAATCATCAAAAAAAAAAGAGAGAAAATTTTAAATAACACAGGAGGTATAAGAGAGGTAGAATCATAGTAGGTAAATAATTTAGTACAGGTGGAACAGTGATGAGTCGAAGAGCTCAGTTAAAGTCCTCTGAGCACAGCGGGGTTAAAGGGATGTAGACTGCAAACACTGTACAAAGGGCAGAAGGCACAAAGGAGTAGAAAATGTTTCTGAAGCACAGTTACATATTTCCAGGGGAAACATAACAGAGACAAAAAAGCGTAATAGTGCGTTCACTAGCACCACGGCGCAATACCATAGATGTGAACCTTTGGTCATTCTTTATTCGCACGGAATATAGCCAACAGAAAGAATATTGAGCCCTCTTAAAACCAAGATGTTAGTTCACAACCTTCATCAGTGTATACAGGTTTTACAAAATTTCCCCCCCCTAGTCGTCAGGATTCCTCTTACAATCTTCATGCAGGCTGTGGAACCTGTTTCTCACGTTGAACTTTCCCTACTTCTCAGCAACGTGAAGCGGCTGATCACTAGACGCCTTGGGAACCTAGTTCACCGGTAGCTTGATGTACGATTTTCTCGGCCATTAAAAACCCAATTAGAAAAGGCACAGATGTGTAATGCTGATATTCTCTGCACAAACACCTTGCCACAGTACATTGTACAGAGACCCACCCCCAGAGCTGTCAACTTGTACATTACGGTGATTGCCCTGAGCATCAAAATGGAAACTGGGTGCAAACGCATTACATATCAATTGCGCATCTAGTGTCTCCAGCAACAGTGGGAACATTGCTCTCCCTTGCTATGTCTTGTACTAAGTTTTCACCTCTTCACTCAAACAGGCAGACAACACAAGTGATACAAATACTGCTTCTATATTAAGCAGAAAGAAAACCCTCGGATCACACGTCAGATTTTGCGGCACTGAGGCGCCTGCCCCGTGTGAAGAGAGAAAACGCATTTCTGATGAGATGGAGGAACACTGATGCTCTCCATAAATTCCAGGCTTTGCTTGCATGTAATGCAATTCAATTTCGCGTTTAAACACAATTCATTAACGGTTAAGACAGGTGGGAAAATTTTTACTTCAAACGTAATTTTCCAGAACATCCAATATTCTACTTGGACAAAATTACCATACCATTCACATATCCATGCTTCTTACTCAGAAAGCGTGAGGCATAAGGCAGGACACACCCTGGACTGGATTCCAGCCCATCACAGGACACACTCTTACATACACAGTCACATGCAATATGACATGGATTTGGACTGTGGGAGGAAGCTGGAATATGAGAAGAACATGCAAACCACAGGCACAGGGGAGGTGTGAATCCATTCCCATACCTGGTGTTTAAGGTACTATGTATAGAGCAACACAGAGTGCATGACTGCCTTTAGATAAGGCTCTAAAACACAGGAACATGGTAAAGACTTAACAAAAGAAGAACTTAATTAGATACAGTTTCTGCCATAATCAAGTTATAAAACTGAATATTTCTTTGTGATTGTCTGAGACAATTTAATTTTCCAGTAACATTTGATACTAGAAAACAACAAAATGATGCAGGAACACACATATGTACAGTACATTTGCCCAATAACATCTATATTTGTCCACAAGAAGAAAATGTGCTCTGATAGGAAAGACCTGCATTGCCATAGATTTAATTTTCAAAGTCAGCTACATTATTGGAAATGAAATATTTTGTTTGCCCAAAGCTTACTATTGGAATCCTAATTAATGATACCCGTATGGGGAACACTGAAAAGATCTATTACAATTTCCAGGACGCTGGCTGAATACTTCACCCGTAGTGCATTAAGAATTCCAGTAGATGGCACTACATTGTGATACTTTGCATGGAAGGAAAATGCAGTTGCTGAAGGGGGACTCGATCAGCCACCAAAAGCTCCTATACTCCTTTTTTGTCCTGATATCATACAGCAATAATACTGTTATCACTGTAAAAGTACTCTTAAGTATAAAGCCCCAATAAACACAAAGTTGCAAAATTCACATCATATGTACAATATTATAAAGCAGACTTTTCAAACTAAAAACTCTATTTTATTGGGCAAACATAAGTTGGCCTAAAACGTGGTTGTGGACTTTAATCTGCTTTGTAGAGTTTTATTTGAGAACTGCATCTAATTACGTAGTAAAACCAGATACTACAAATATACCACAGAGATGCTAGAATCCAGATCTGCATAAATATATGCATACTCCACATATACTTAAGATGAAACCGTGATATTTCCACTAACCAAAGAATAATTTATGGAATACAGCCCTCAGTTGAAGACCCCCGAACATCACCAACACACCCACCCAACGCACGGTCGCACATACAAACACACAACACAATGACAAAACAGCGACATGTAACTAAAGCCTGTATGCGGTTAAAGCGCAACAATAGTGGCTGCTGTTCAAAGCTGAATCTCTGTGGCGTGAACTGTGGAGGATCCTGTGCAGGATGCACTGTGTCCGTGAGAGAAGTGGGGAGTGGGGTGGGGGTGTTACTTGAGGAAGAGGAACCCTGTAGCGGGCTCACGAGCGGGTGCCTTTTAGCACGAGAGTAAACAGCTGCTGGGGATAGAGGGGGGGGGGGGCTGCCGGAAATGGGACGTCACCCTCAGTGCCACTGCAGCCTCCTGTGTGGGAAAAAAAATCATTTGCCATTTGAACTTGGTGTAGAGGTTATTGGACAAATCAATGTTGCTTTATTACGGTTGCAAATCTATGCAAATAAAGCGTGTGGATGATTATTCCTCAAGTCGGTTAGAGCCGCTGCGAAAGCAGGAAGTGCCTGTAATGAATGTCTAGCAGCCTGGGCCTCATTGTGCAGCATGAAAGGCTGCCCTGTTTCAACTGCTCCAGGAGCTCGTTCCATCCGAGCGAGAGCCTCCAGCAGGAAGGGGTGAAAGAGGCACAGAGAGGGAGGGAGGGAAAGAAGGAGGGAGGGAGGGAGGGAGAGAGAGAGGGAGCTGACTACCAGACACTCCAGCCTGGCAACTGAGCCGGTGACAAAACACACAGCAAAACTGCACATATTGAGTCCTGACTAAATAAAATCAAACTATTGGAATTCTGCTAAGCTTTAAAGAGCTGTTTGGTCCTGATGTAGCATCTCACCTTCATGAAATACTGTAAACTCAAAGCCATCTTCAGGACGAAGCAGACTTTGTGACATCTAGAATTTTAGGAGAGGCCGTGAAGTTAGGGCGTTCTGAGCCGTGCGAGACAAGCGGGTCGCCCTGTTTTCCCATCCTGAGTAGGAAGGACGACGCGGACAGACAGCACCTGGCTCTGCTCGCTTTCCGCAAACACCAGGAACTACTGTACAAGCCCTGCTGGGAAAAGAGGTCAACAAATTCTGCAACCTAAAACTTGATGGTGTCCGTTGGTTTGTGTGTGTGTGTGTGTGTTCACATTTGAATATCTTTAGAACCAGATCTTGTTGCAACATTTTATTACTTAACAAACAAATAGAAAAAGATGAAGTCATGCTAACAAAAGCAGAATTTTAAGAGAGGGAATGAGCCCAAATCAGGAACATGCAGGTGTACAAATATCACACCGCCCAGACTCCCAACAGTGGGCTTCTAGGTTTCTGATGATACTTCTTGGCATGGGAAAAATTCTGTAAAACTATTCATTACAACAAAAAACAAATACAACTAATTTTAAAGGGCCACTGAACACCTGATTTCTGGTTTTAAATAAGGCTTGATATGCTGATCTGGTTCTACACAATCATTTACTCTCTGCCTCTGTTCTTCTACAGGGATTGTGTAGAACCAATGATTGTGTAGAACCAGATTTTTTTAATATTTAATATTTTAATATTTCTACATTTGTAGTTTATTTAAACTGCAAAGACCTATTTTACTTCAGAGGACGGATTTTGCCCTTAAAAAATGAAGAATAGGGACGTGAGCTTTCTTCAAAATCCGCCAGGAAATCGCACGGAATCCCAGCGACGCGAGGTGGCAGCGGGAGGCCGCCAGGCTCCGCCTAACGTGGAAAAGAGGAAGAGCGCAGATTATTCCACTCGGAGTGCCGCAACAGGGCGACAGGGCACTTTTGTCTCGGGCACTTGAAAGGCGCCGGGCCTTTGATAAGGCCCCCGGAAGCAGCCAGCGGCGTGCTGGTGGGAACCTGTGGGAAGCGAACGCACTTTCTATCAAGCGCGCCGTTCCCGTTCCCAGAGAGGCGTCGCTGGGCGTGTGCGCTGGGGCTCCGAGATAGCATTCAGAGCGCAGGCCGGGGAGCGGCTGCCATTCAAGCCACGTCTCCGAAGACTCGCTGTGGGGCCATTGTGCATCGCGACGGATGATTCGCGCCATATTGGCAGCGGCGACAAAAAAATTTATAAGACGATGGGTGTGGCGAGACGGCCCGAGTGCACGTGTGTGATTCCCATGTTTACATTAGCAGGCCATTTCTGCTTGCGTGTGCATACATGTGTGCATGTTTCTTTGGTATGTTTCCTGTGTGTGCTACTGCAAATTTCTGCTGGTGTGTGCATATGTGCCTGTCTGGATCATTGCTGGAGTTCTGTAAATGTTTCTGTTTGTGTCGGTGATTACTGGTGTTCATGTCTGCTCTATGGGTAATTTCTGGTGTTTGTTCTGCGTTTCCCGTGTGTGGCTCTGGGTGATTGTCGGTGTTCGGTCGGCCATTGTTGGTTTTTGATCTGTGTTTCCTGTGTGACTGATGGCTGATGTTTGGTCTGTAGGTCTTGTGTGTGGCGGTAGATGATTGCTCATTATTTGTCTAGGTATGTGGGCCTTGCTGTTTGTGGGGGCATTTGTATTATGCAAGATGCTTTCTTATGTGTCATCTTATGATCCCTGCCTATGCTAATAACGAACACGTGACTTGACTGGATAACAGAAAACCAAAGGGCCTTTCCCTCTCCACCTACAAAGTTGTACTACACCTACAGCTTATTGTGCTATATTTTATAAAGGAAATGCATGTGGTCGCCTACTTGCAGAGGGACAGAACCCAGGAAAGAACATGGTTGCAGGTGTTTCATCTCCGTGAAGGACTATCCCTGTTCACGCTATAAAATATATAGTCTGTTTATAATCAGGCCCTGTACTATGAATATCTGGTAATTCCATTGGGAGAAGAAAATGCTGAAATTATTAACTACTTAGGAACACAATTACAAGCAAAACCCTTGTAATAAAAGTTTTAATAATATAATATTACTAATTTAACACACTGGCCTAGTTTATGGTCTAAAATGACTAAGAATCAGAATGAGTAATATGTACTTCACGACCTCAAAAACAAGTTTGTAAGAAGATCCACAAAGACGATTTCTGTTCCTCTCTATTGTATAAAAACCACAATTATATTACTTTCAAAGATGTACTATCAATCCAAAATTACATTTAATAGACAAATTAGAAATTGAAATATCCAGTTATTATATATATATAATATATGAATTGTTGTCAAGTACAAAGCCAGGATGAGTTTGGATAAATGTATTTTTTTCATATATTAATTGTGAAATATGTCTTCTATTCTTCCTCAAGACATTTTTTCTGCCAAGTTTTGGGTCAAATTTGTTTTTTTTTTTCCTTCTGACAAACCTAGTATTCTGGATATTATGCATTTACCTCAAACTGCAGTCCTGGAGGGCCTTTGCCCTGTGTAGCTCAGTTCTTTCCCTGTTCCACCACAAATGAGCTGTGTGGTAATGAGCACAAGGAGTTGCAAGGAGTTGAATCAGGTGTCTTAAAAGAGAGGAATCTGACACCCCTGTTATAAAGCAATGACAGCTTCTAACTTCACACCTACTGTACCTGTTTAATAAATCTTTACACAAAATGATTATTCCCCAAAATGTTATGGTTTACATAACCTGGATTATTCTGAATTATTAGTCTGTACAGAGGGATATGACCTCAATTTCTCCTCAATCATTCTCTGTGTAATATTAATTTTACCCAGAACACAGACCGCTTCCCTGTGTAATATCAATGCACTCTCTTCCCTTGCCGCTAGTCTGCATTTCAAAACACATATGTTAACATAAACCCCCTAAATACCCCGATTCTCATCGAGTCACGGCTCTCCAGTGAAGAATGGCATGTTTGTGACTTAATTTAGCTTCCATTACCGTTGCATTTTTGTATTATTTTGACTGCTTGGGGTGGATAGAGTTCTGGCTGTCATACTTAGTAACTTCAAGAGTGTTTGGGGGGGGGGCATTCCTTCTGCTCCACATCATCACCACTCCCTTGTCCTGCGGGATCCAGTACCAGGCTGTGCTCCACTGCCCGGCTGTGGACACCACAGGGACATGTATACACACACTTCATTTCTCTGTGGCCACTCCACACTCCGGTAGGGACAGACAGACAGACACACACACACACACACACACACACCAACACGCTTAACTGTAGGAGCAAAGCCCCAAACACACACATTGTCTCTCTCTCTGCAGTGGATGCAGTAAAAGACTATTTTAGATGGAAGTTCATGCTCTTTTAGATACATTTGTACTACTAATCAGATGCCATACTTTTTCTGTTTGGCAGCTTCACAGCCGACACATTGGCAAGGAACAGTGTGCATCGATGCTCCCTGATGTCGTCAGCCCAGATGTCACCACGGAAAGGGATGGTCCCCTCTGAACAGTAAGCCGCAGTTATTCACCTTTACCAGCGTCTGTAATTCAGTCTGTTAACTGCCTTATTTGGACTTTTTTCCCAGGCAAAAACAGACATGTGAAAGAGGGCGGAGATGCATCCTGATACCCTGGGTAAAGAAATCAATCTCCTGCTGTTGGGGGGTGGACTCGTGGGACAAAGAGCAAAGTGATGTGGGCTGAAATGCCATCAAAATGAGTTAGTGCATTAGTAAGGAGGCATCTGTCGCTCCTGTAAACAGGAAGTCCCATCTCCTCCATTTTATTGTGCTTCTCCCCACACGCCACACTAAATTATGTGGACAACTGTGTATAATACTCTCCCCTTCTGTTTGTTCCAAAGCATAAATAGGTATAACCATGTTTAAATTACAGTCCTGTCTTTTTGTTTTTTGTTTAAAAGCAGACATAAAAAATAATTTGCACGCCGACGGATGCGGGACAATGCTTGTTCAGCATCCCCAGGTGCATCGGCGAGAGTCCTACTCGGAAATACCCTGCCCTCCGATTCACAGAGCTCTTCTCAGGGAAAGTTTACGAATTGAAGCTGTTTAACCATTTACAGGCATAGGTCTTCCTGGTGCAATCTCGCTTCCTGACATGTTTACCAGCTTACCAGATTTTCAAGAATGAGATGAGGAACGGGGGCATTTCCTCAAGGCCTGCCCCTCCCTTTCACTCTATTATGAAAACTGCTATTTAGGGGCTATTCTGTGACTTACTGTAATGCCCAAACCCAGTAACTAATTACAAACTAGGCAACTGTCATTAACGATGGGCTAAATGTCACTGTAATAAGGCACTCTTAGAATTTCTGCAGGACCATCTGTAAAACACAGCCAATCCCATCTAATTAAGACTCGCATGTATAATTAGGGTGACAGAACTTTCTAATAAATTGCATGGGAAAGGCAACTTGACGCACGTCCAAACAATCAGCATATGCATCTATTTGTTTGGCGCGCACTGGGGAAAAGGCGACGTGCATGCGAGTGATGTAACAAGTCTCATTTCTGCACTGATGAAAAAGTGAACTGAGGGTCTAATCTGGCCTTGCCCAAGGGTTCCATGCATGGTGATTTATTTTATTATCATTAATGAGTTTGGTTTGAAGCTGCTGTGCGCCTTCGCCGGCTTTCAATTTATTTTTGCGTCGGCCACATTAACTAACGTTTTAGCGAAGTGGCTTTGGCTAAACCAGGGCCCACCGCCGCCACCCACGGAGATGCCGCGGTTCGTTTGGGTAAATTAGTATTATGATTTTAGCGGGTACATGCCCATTCCACCTAATTAATCCCACAGATCACAGGGGAGCGTGGCACTATGGGTGAGATATATCAAGGGTATATACATATCAAAGTTACAAGCTCTCTCTGATTCCTCTAAAGAAAATTAGACACTTTTTTTTGTTTTTCATGTCCTGAAGGTCATTTTCAGACTGAAACAACATTCATTTCATGTCACAGGATAAAGAACGGCACCGACTAAAGCTACTGACAAGGGGTGAGATCTTAAACGAGACAAGGAGGCACATAATAAGCATGAGAAACAAATACAATCTGAAATCGGGGGGGCCCAACTGTGAATATCCACCCATTCTGGAAAGAGGGACAACTGTTGGACCACGTAGTGTGAGGGGATAGGGGATGAGTGACAGGCCGTGTTGTGGCATTGAATCGTAGGGGGAAATGTTTTGGCTCGTTCCAGGTCTGAGCGAAAGGCAGAACAGGTGGGAGTAGTGATGACTCTTGGGTCCATTAAGCTTACCTACCTGCTCTATACCAACAGCACTGAAAAGCTGAGGAAAATGGGATCGGACAGTGTTGGTTGGTGCAGCCAAGGCCGGAGTCTGTGCTCAGGTCAGGAGCCAAATGGCACCACAAGGCCCCAGTTTAACTCTAGTGGGTGGCCCTGCTGACACGACTAATATGTTACTCGGCATTATGTCTGGCAAGAGCGCCGCTCCCTCATTTGGAACAGAGGGCCATGGACTGGTATTGTTTGCTTCAGTTTACCCCAGGGACCAGCTGTTCGACAGAACCGCAGAGTAGCATAGACAGCCTGGCCAGTTTAATTCAAAGCATAATGCAACAATTTACTTTGGTATAGAGCTACAAGGACCATGACATCTGCTTTATAAACAACTTTGGTCAAGATATCTGCTTTTATAGCCAAAATATTAATAAGCATTATAGTAAGTATTATCCATCCACCCTTCCATCCATCCTCTAAGTGCTTACTGATTAGACACTATTACCCATAATATATTTACTGCACTATACTACCGCATTCTACTACACTGACAAATGTTATACGTATTTCATAATAATTCAGTTTCATTATTTATGAAAGTGGAAGAAAACTGGACATCGTTCTAATAAATCTTCCAATCTCTAGCTGCTTATCCCAGTCAGGATGACAGGAACATAATAAATTTTCCTCCTTTCTTTTTAAAAAAAAAAAAAAAAAAAAATTTTGTCTTGTTTACCTTTTCTCACATCATACATTATGGTTTAAAATAAATATCAAATGCAGAGCAGTAAAAGGTCACATGTAACATTTGATTAGAGAGGGAATTTGCACAGAAAAAAAATCTGTGTTTTTTTTGCTAAATTACAGCTGTTTTAATATAGAGGATTCTCCGCAGCAGTTCCACTACCAAAGGCTCCAGAGTAAACGACCTAACAAGCTTCAGGTCCAGGGACCGCAGATATTAAAACATCAAGGGAAAAAAAACAGTGCCTATTATTAATTATGATTATTTCTGATAATAATACTAATTGAAAATGCTGCATTGTAGTAATATACAATATACAATAGTAAGTAATATCATTATATGATATCTTGAAGCCACTTATACTGGGGCCTTATAAAGCTGGATTTTTGGGTTAGCAATGTAACTTGTCACAATTAATGTAGTTTGGGCTAAATGTAAGTGAATGAAGAAAAAGTCTAAACTAGGGTACCTTAAATCCGACCAGTTATCTATCCAATCAACAATCAGGGTCATGAGATAATAATAATAATAATAATAACTTATTGACCCCATAAAGAATTCTCTGGTAAGAAAGAGTCCGTGGTGACGGTCCAATCCGAACTGCCGCCGCCTTGCTCTGCAGAAATTGGCTGCAAACTCCTCAGCAAGTGCAGGGTCCTGCCAAGCCCACCACATATTTACTGTTTACTGCGAGCTGCTGCACATGTGGTTTTAACAAACACTCTCCTCCTCCAGCTGAAGTGTCTGCGGTCCCTTGGCTTTTGTCTGACACACACAGTGTGCCGGTGCTGCCACTTCAGCTTCAATTTTTTAAGCAAAGAAAAGCATTTATATAAAATAATAATGACTGTTTTAGACATTTATGTTTCTGTAACTGGCTGTCGTTTGTCCGCTCTCTCCCCCCTTTTCCATTTGTGCTCGTCACTCCCAGTACTACGGTCCCAACTTCCCCAATGTCCCTGCAGCCAAAATGGAGACACTCAAAAAAAGGCCTCTCAGACCAACCCCCACTGGTTCCATGTCATAATGACTTCCCGCCTGAAAACACCATCCACAGCCAGACAGCGAGAACAGGGCTCTCGCCCAACCTCCAACGTCACTAAACCTCCCTGGTGTCACATATGTGAATTTTCAAGGAACTCTGGCCTGGAATTTATACTAAATTATTTATTTCAGAAGTTGGACTGTATCATTAATGTACAACGCCTTGTGACACAGAACATGAGTAGATCCATTACAAAGATATTTTGTTGAACAGAAAAGTGAAACTTCCCCCAAACCCTTAAACTGCAGCGGACAAGATGTACAAGTGTAGATAAGAAAGAGATTGCGTGTTCAGAGCTCAGAAATGGCACGCCAATTTCTATTACGTCCACACTTTGTCTAAAATGACAGGCATAATGTATAATTTTCTGTGATTTTAAGAAAAAGTATAAAGTCAAATCTATTCTCTACTACCTTAACGAAAAGATTTTTCATATTAGACACCATTATCCATATTTACTGTATTGTATTACCATATCTTACTAAAATGACAAATGTTCGACATATTTCACATTTCAGTTTCAATATTTTGGAAAGCTGAAGACAATTGGTTACCTAAACAAAACAAAAATACTGCCTGTCATGAACTATCCAATACAGCGCAATCACAACATGCTAAAATGGAGCCAATGATTATCCGCAAATTCTAATTAGGTTAGAAAATAAGTTCTTTTGTTGTCTTTGTTTTCTTCTTGAGCTTGTAAAGTTCCTCATCTGTGTGGGTATCTCTGATCAGGGCAGTAAGCATGTGAGACACAGGGACCATGCAGTAAGGAACATGTTTATTCACATTACCAGACCCATAATGTTCCCTGAATCTTTTATGCAGCTGTTAGACCATCAGAAAATGGAAAGAGTTTCAGGAAAACACTATGGAGTTATCTAAATGTTAGGATCAGGTGGTTTGGGAAATGCAAAGGCACATAAAGTAACCACATAAAGAAAAATCATAATAATCAAGAATGTTGTCTATTTCGATCCATTGCAATGGGAGAAACAACTGGTTAACCCAAAACTACTTCTTCTGCTAAATCGACATATTTAGTTATTACAGGCTGTAGATTGACTGTGAATGCTTTTTCACATAACTAAAGTTGAATGAGCTACCCAACAACAACCCCAAAAAGACCACCCTCTCTGTCCAGCTGCACATTTCACAAGTGATGAGACCTGCCACCTAGAGCAATGGCAGGACTGCCATCAAATGCAGTAAATTGGT
>JAABNY020000019.1:4007441-4040690 GCA_015164015.2 Brevimyrus niger
AGTGTTAGAGTGGTAAGCTACGGCGCTTCCTCTACACAAAGGTAGATGGGGTTAAAGCTACGGCGCTTTCCCCAACACTAGTATTTGTATACTAGTATTACTATTATTTGAAAGGTGATGGTGGGGGGTAAATTAAATTTATGTAAAATTTAAGAAATGCCTGTAGTTAAATCTTTTGAATACTGACTAAAGTCTAAATATCGACCAGAAAAATCAACCAAGACTGACCCATCAGCCTGATTTTTAACAAAAATCAGCCGATACCGATATATTAATTCATCATGCATATCAATGTACGTGTTAAAAGTGATATACAAGTAAATTAAACAGGATTAAATTAAACGGGGAAACTCCATGCACACAGAGCAAAGGTCAGATTCAAAACTTCAATGCTGAATCATGAGAAGAAAGAAACCCTTTATCATATTATCATTCATTTACATTTCATTTCTTTTACTCATTGCATGAACTATATATTAGAGTGAAAAAAAGAATCAATTGAAAGCTACTTACTCCTCAGGACAATCATACAGAACACAAAATGATATCATTGGACTGTAACCATGAATTGAAGAACTACATGCAAGGGCTGCTAATGACATCAATGTTGGACACTGAATCAAATGTATTATTTTATTAGAGGGGAAAAAGACAAGGCCCCTTTAAGGGTGAAATATGATGAGTGTGTTGGAAAAAAAATGTGTTTAACCCAGCATTTGAACATGCCAACTTCTTCCCATGAAGTACACCTCAAACTAACTCATCTTTTACAAATGCACCCAGCTGATTCTGTGTGAACCCTTAACAGAATGCTCAGTCCAATCAGGGTCACCTGGGTCTCATTTTCTAAGGTTTGTGTAGGCACACAGCCGGCAATCAATTACATTGGTGGCGCAAACCCAGTCATATGCAGTTATTCTCCCTGCTGCTGATTCACAAAAAGATTCATCTGTAGTGATTATTCATGCAGATCTGGAACTGGAGGTTAGTGCCCAGCACTGCTATCTCTTTTCCTCACAACCTGACAGAGCATAACCACAGACTGAACTTCCAACACTGCATCCACACAGCTTCTCACCTCTACCCAAGGAACTGCGTTTTCACCTGGAACGATCTCAACTGCCTCTAGTAGACTTTTAGATAACAACACGAAAAGCAGGCTACAAAAGGGATAAGCGACATGAAAAGAAGAGTGGGCCCCGATACAGAAATCTTACTGAATTATGAAACTAAAGCTACCATTAAAAGTCATACATGCGATGTCATAGGTGGACTGTTATATACTGTCAACACCTAATTACTGTAGTTCCCCAAGCCATCTGTGTTTTCAGAAATTAAATTATTTAAGCGGCCAAATATTGTTCTCTTCGCTGCCTTAGTCACATTATTTGGCTTTAACTAACAGGTGTCAGAATATATAAAGCATTTCTGGAGCTATCACAGAAAAATTAGGCATTGTAATAAAAATCGTAATGAATTATTATTTCCATGACCTTCTCTGCAGATTTGATTCAGAATGTAAATGGCTTAATGTATTTTGTGAATGATCCAGCTTCAATAATAGGACTGAATATTGTCATTGCATAGAGGCCTGCCAAGACACATGGAAATACTTGCCGACAACCTACAGTACCTAGAGAACAACAAATAGCACATGAGCTTGGAGGCCATTCATGAATCTCAATACTCAAGAACCACAGGCATAAATTTGCAAGGACTCGCATGCTAATGGTCTGAGCACATCAGTTACAGAGACAATAGCCATGGAAGACATACAGTCAGATAATACTGCGCTGGATCATAGTACATCATGCGCATGATGCTCAAGATTTTGGGGTTTGTGTAGCAACAATACCTGAATAGAACATGTTTTTGGCCTTCTCCATCTGGTTCTCAGACAGACAAAGAAAAAAGGAAAAAAAAAACAGATTAAATTAATAGGATATGCTAACAAATCAATGTCCGCGACCTGAATATTACTGCATGGTAGTTAACTTTACACAAGGGATTATTTACTTATTGATGACTGCGTAGCAAATATGCGAGATAGTCGTGCTTTGATCTTATTTTCAGAATCAAATGCTTAAAAGTACCTTTGTCTTCTATTTCAAAATATAAGCATAGCACAACCCCAGTATTAAACCAAACACAAATTCAAAGGGGTCCTAATGAAGACAGACAGTCATTTCACATTTCATTTGTTTTATGTGCTTAAGTCATTGATCCCTAGATGCACACTGAGTCTTCCGTGTTTTTTTTATGCCTCTAAAATTTATGCAAGACGAGTTCATCTTGTAAACAGGCCTATTGAAACTCCGGGAAAGAAAACATCTTCGGGCTTGCCCAGAGGGACCCTGTCAGATTTTGATGGCTGTAGATGATTTCTGTGTGCACTGACAGTAAAAACCAATATTAAAAACTATGAAACTACTATACATATCAATGACTAAGATAAAACTCAGATATGGAAGGCAACCCAGGATAAAATTCCCTTGCACCACACAAACTCTTACAACAAAAACTTTCAGTGCTACAGTCTATCGCAACATCTGGCTCCTTGTGTAAGCAGATATTAGGATCAAATTAACTAGAAATGAATGGAATGATATTTGACAGGGTGCAGATGTTCAGGGCGGCGGTGTGATAATCTGGTTGCGAGGACGACATAATGAATTCAGCAGAGTACAGCAGGGACACCAAAGCCCTGCTTAAAGGTAAATGTAGTGGAAAGTTAGAACACGCCAAGCAAGCAGAGGTGTTCCCTAAACAGCGTGGGTAATTGCTTTATTGTGTGGTGTCTTTTGTTTTAGTTGTAATATGTTATCACTGCCACCTTTCAGAGCCTAAATGCACACACTTTTCTGCACAGTAGCATTCAACGGTGAAATTCAAATAACCTCAATAGCCTCTCTCTAAGTCTGTTGATGTCAATGACTATCAATGCATGCACTTGTAATTGAAATATGTGAACAAAAGTGAAGTTGGTGAATGTGTCATTCACAGAAGATTGGAAGACTTGATTCTCAAAAGTGATAAATTGAATTTAACAAAGTGACAAATTTAAGCAGTGATATTTGGAATTGAACAAGAGAGAGAATTTTATTGGATTGATAGTGCTACCTCCACAAAGACAACACTGGAAGGAACCACCCCGTTACTTCTTTGCGGAAAAATACATACTTCAGTGTTCTTACATTATTCTGTACAATGTTAGGACCATTTACCAACCATTTTGTTTGGCAGAATATTTTGTACCAGAAAACAGAATAAGATGATTTTAAAGAAAACATTTTGCACACATATTGTTAAAAATATGGACCGTAAGTTAAGCTATGGATGCAGAGCAATAAAAGTTTTGTGTATGTAATTTGTAGTATGAGGAGTATACCTGACCCAATTTCATAGTGAGTTTAAACTGACAGCCATTGCTTCTTTGCATGTTTGAGTAATTTAGTGTGCAACATCCCACGTTTGATGCCAGGGTGTGTACTATGTGCTTAAGCTAGCTATCCATTTTTGCCACGAAACAGATGACTGCTTAACATGACATTACTGAGTGGCACTCTGACACTAAATGATTAATGTTGTTAGTGAAATATAAATATTACACATTTTAAACAGCAATACATTGTCAATATTTAACAATAATAGTACAGTAACAAATCTGCCCAGTGGCATTTATCGATATATGATTCGTGACTAAAAACATGCTTAACTGCACCTCTTAGCGCAAATGTATCTAGAGAAATGTTGTGACTTCTGCTTCCATATTGACAGAACACATGAAGGACTGAAAAAAAAACTCCACATACAAAAAAAATGTCTTTTAAGCACAACCTCTCCTGTAACAACTGAGCTGACCAGCTGGCTCTGAATGAATATGTTCTTAATGGCAGGGTGCTGAGTTTGGGTCTGAGCAGGGGTGTTTGTTTGGCTTCCCGTACATGCTGCTATGCCACTCCTGTGATTCTATTAGGCTGCCTAACACACCTGAGGTGAGCAGTCAGATTCTCCCCCCCCCACTACCACCCACCCACAGTGAGCCCAGGTGGCACAGAGCCACCGTCCTTCCTCTGCGCCAGCCTTCGCCGCCACTTAGGTGACAACAGGTTGGCACCAAGCAGGGCTGCCGCAGGACCCACCCGCCGAACTCGGCAGAAAGGATGTGATCACACCTCTTAATATAAACGGCTGGCTGTGTTATTTCCAGCTAAATTACATTATTATGACTTCATTGTTGCATCACAATCCTCTTAATTAGAGCCTGGAGATCTGTGCCACAGATCTGCTCCTGGTATAAATAATTTACTCTGGTAAAGTAGGTTTGCATACACGGGAGGGTGCTGATCTCATGCCAGTCCTTCATTGAGATTTTAGCTGCAATACTGTTTAAGGGGCCCTTATTTCTCTAATCATATTATAGTCCTTGGGAAAATCCCTAAAGCCTGTACACTGACCATACTGATTGTACTAAGAATGACTGAATGAATGGAAAGAGCAGGATTCAGGGACACAATGACATTTATAAACAATATGTGTATATAAAAATAATAAACACCATTTTTTACTAATATTTTTCCTGACTATTCATTTTATTATGCTGTTCTACATCTCCAACTACATTCCATAAATTTTCAAATGTTTACAATTTTTTTACAATTATGGAATCTTTTTGTTTTAGTTTGCAGAAATTTTTTATTCTCATTCCACATGTATTTATAATGTACAGGATTGTTCAACACTATATAAATAATGTTCAGAATTAACTACATCAGAACAATAATACTACTAATTCTTATAGTATGAGCAATAATTCTTCTTTTCAGTGGCAGTATGAGCGGTATAGGTTATTGCTGACAGTATGATAAGGCTTTTGTGCATGCGACCACTCTGTTTGAACATACAGTAGAATTCAGAATGTGGCATTGCTGCAGGTCATCTATGCTCAAGGCAGTCAAAGCCAACAACTGTATCAAGGGTTAGGTGAAGGGCCTTGGGGAACTAACATATTCAGAGGTGAAATTTAAAAATGCATTCCAGCAGGGGAACGGATTGTGTGCTTGTTTACCTCAGAAAATGCATTTGTTTTCAAGGGGCAAGCACCCACATCCGCTAATGTAAGTTGTAATCCATCGCAAGTCTAAGTACGTAAACTAAATTTCATAGAAACTCCTATCTTCCGTGCATCTATAATTGACTTGTTATTGTAACACTTACTTAGAGCCTGGCGTTTCTCCATGGCTAAGAGGGTTTTTTTCCCTCCTTCTTCTCAGTCTGGGGATCTATTTTTAAGATGGATGACTCCCCCTGCTCCTGTCCAGGCTGGGAGCTAGAAAGTTTACTTTCCTAATAAAGAACAGGTGCACATTTCTGATGTTTTATTGCTTTTCCAGCAGCGATGTGAGTGCTGACAATGTAACAATGAACCATGGCGTTAAATAAATTCTCTATTTCTTCATGAGGTCACATACCCAACCCTTGTTTTGATTTAAAGCACCTCAACTTAAAGTCCTTTAAATAGACACTACAAAATTACTATTTCACACATAAATTTAAAAATATGTACACCAAATATAGAAAATGAAAAAGTAGAAAGACACACAAGTTTATGGACACACAATTCTACATGTCACATTCTATACATCTAATTGCTTACTTTTCAGATGCAAATACCGGTACTCTTTTTTTGTGGAACGTTTCTTTATTATGTTAATATAAGTAGTGGAAGACAAACACCAACAATGAATTCTATGTGAGGACAGCCAGACGGTTACATTACAGAACAGCAAGAACCCCACCAAGTCGCAGAAAATTTATAGCATAGGCCAACAAATCTCTCCTCATCTACACCTCCAGAGTGCATAGAACACGGGAACAAAGCTGAAAATGAACGGCGATGTAAAATGACACAGGAGAGAACATTAGGGTCAATAAAATGAGATGTGAGGATGCCATGAGTGAGTCTGCATGGACAGTCTGTCTGCGAGCCCTGCACAAAAATAACAGAATAAACAACTACGGCAAACCGAATGAGATTTTTTTCCCCCTTTCCACCTACAACTTTGTCATTTTCACCAGCAGCCATGTTAAAATTACAGCAGTCTGGCAAGTGGTGAAATGAATGAACCATGACCATAGATCCAATAAAACCTAAAACGCAGATGGACTGTGTCGTGCTGACAACTGTAAATTCAATTTGCTCATCACTCAGCAGTAGAGTACAGGTCAGACAGAGAAATCGGGCTCAGAATTTCTCTCACCTACCCACCCAGCCTCTTAAATCATCCAGACTCAATATTCTTTAAAGCCAAAAAAGAAATTTTTGCACATGCCACATTGTGACCAATATCATAACACATTTCCATAAAGATATTACAGACTCATGTCTTATATTTAAGGCAACACCCCCAGAGTCTTTCCTGTCTTGATCACAAATGTCATACCTTCCCTTAAAAGGAGTATTTGCTCAATTTTTTTTTCTACAAAATATCCACAAAGTACTTAACTCATGCACCAAAAAAGCATAAAACAGAGAAATGTTTTGTTTTTTTTTGTTTCCATGAAATTACTAAGAGGTTCATTATCCTGTTTATACCACAGGTAACCTGAAAAGGAACAGAAAAATGAATGAACAGTAGATAAACAAACTAAAACCCTTCTCAGGAAGTTTAGTTAAGATCCCTTTCATTTATTTCCTTAAAGACAAATGCACGAATCCTTAAAAGGAATCGTTTCTTTTTGGAAAAGATCTGTCCAAAGATTTTCAGACTCTCATGTAAAAGGTTTACATTTCCTACAATCTCATGCAAATAAAAATAAAACAAGCTCGATTGATTAAATAGGTCGAGACATGGGCAGCGGCAATAAAGCACGCTTAATTGGAGTCCATGACTGGACCGTGCCACTTGATGTGCCAAACCGCGCCACGGCAGGCGGGTTCAGCATCGTGCACAACTCATCCAGCACCTACGCCTCCTTACCTGGAGGTCGGATAATCCTGCCCGCTTCCGCTCCCCACTGGAACACTAACATACAACCTTCCAAGCCAACGACCACTTTTCATCCGCCCAAAGTGCCGAGGCTTCTTATGTCTACGCTGGCACGCTGCCCTCTCAGACACAACGTCCCACATTAGCGTCCCACACCGAGGGCCGGTGAGCGATTTCACTGGCAATGCTCTGCACGTCGCCGTGTTTGCAAGGCACTCCACAGACCTTGTAGAAGTATTTTACTACTTTATTCCGTTTTTTCCCCCAAGAGCAATCCACACTGGGTCTGTTTGACAGGCATCCAGTCATCTCTCAGTGGGCTTGAAAAAAGATCTGCCCCTTGTCAATGCCCGTTTACTTACTCCAACATCTGGCAGAAGGGCATTGGCCATCCTGTTTCTCAGAGTTTACATCTGGCAATATGAAAAAACAATAAATAAACCAGGAATAACATATACAGCCTGAGAAAAAAAAAAGAATGGAACAATCAACACTTAAAAAAGAAGAGGGGGTGGTAGTTTCTAAGAGCATTGCGAGCCCCTCCCAGAGGTGGATAATTCAGATCCAGAAAGAAAAATCCAAACCAGGATTTTGTTTCAACCAACAGATTGAGTATAAAGAGTCACAGTCATAGAGTACTCAACTGGTTGGTTGAAATAAAATCTTGGTCTGGATTTTTAGTTTCTTGAACTGAAATGTCCGCCTCTGGCCCCTCCAGATTCCCCGTCCAGCGCACTGGCACTGTCTTTCATTCTGGGCTGGTACTTCCAACAGGAAACTGACAGGGTATTGTGTGACACCATGGAATGTTCTACAGCTCTAGCCTGGCACAGCCGACCTACCGCTGACAACAATGCTCCTTTTGTCCGCCTCACTTTCCGCAAAATTTTGAGCCTGCTTTTCAGACACAGGTGGTGCACCGCTACATGGCCACACATTTCTCACCGTCTGTAGCTGAAACAGCCACTTCTACTATGCCGGGCATCACGGCCTCTGGGCTAAGGTTTCTATCCTTAGCCGAGGGAAACATCTCGCAGAAAAATCACTTCAAAAGTAATGTGTCTGAAGGTCTCTACTATGTTCTTATTTTAAGGAAGTGAAGTTTTGGAAATCACTCTCAAATAGTTATTTTTAGGTTTTGGGTTTCAGTGTCAAGTACACCTTAAGCTTGAGGTGTTTTTTTCACTCTCCCATCACTGTGAAAATCCAGAAAGTACCAGAAATCCAGAAATTGCTCTCTTCCCACAGTTAAATATTATGTCCATGGCTTTTCTAGCCTCTTAGGACTTACCATTATACACAGTATGCATACCATCTGTTGCAGAGACAAAGATTAATTTTGCTCTACATATTTAGAAGTGCATTCTTATTAGAAACAATGAAAAGCATTTTTTTAAGTAAATAAAACTTGGGGCATAAATAACAAGTAGTGATACTTTGCTTTACTCCACAGACAAAATCTTTCTATTTATACCCAGCTGGATATTTTTACTGAAGCAATTCAGGTCAGGTACTTCACTCAATGTGCGGTGCCAGAGCCTCTCTTGGGACCTGCACCTAAAGTTATGTTAAATTACACTTTGATTGTTCGTAATAGTGCCTATACCATTAGCAATTACAATTTACATAAATTTTCAGCAAATGGAGAGAGTAAAGCTTTATTCGTATATTAATTACTGCCCATAAAGAAAAGATGTCAGGTTCTGGTGGGTACACTACAAGACACAGGAAACAAATTTCACTACGCTTTGGAGATTAGGAGATGAAATGTCAGGTGCAGTTTTAATATACAATAATAGGAATATTTTTCTGTGTGCAGGTCTGTCTCCTGATCTGAAATTAAGGAGAATATCAAGTGACCTGTTGTGTGACCATGTTGTAGCTGGTAAACACAGTTATCCTGACAGCTCTGGGTGTTTTGAATTATACACTCCCGCAGAATAATTCAGAAATGGCCAGCGTACCAGACGAATGTGTGCCAAGTCTCCAGCAGGCAACCCATATTTTTGTACCGTGATGGGTCTGGGTTTAACTTTACACTAAAATTAAGAATGTGGATTTTTTTTTTTAACTTAAAGGCACTGCACCTTTGGACTGAGCTTCAGGACCTCATACAGGCACAACTGGAAACCATCTTCCTGGAACTTATGACAAGAGAGACTTCGACCGAGAGTAAAACTATGAATTATTATGTAAAAGAAAATCTTTGTGCTGAAGAAACCGAAGACAACTCGTTACGATTTTTAGAAAGCCTAAGTGTGGATGGCTCCTAGGACTGGCATTCACTTACCTCAATGTCCTGGTGTCATGAGGACCAGGGTGTGAACGCACCACAGTGCGCACCATTCATGTGGGGGAGTGGAGGGGTAACCGCTGGGCCACAGCTACACGGCAGTTGTGAAACCTTCCCATAATGCGTTGCTCACAGGTTGACAAACATTCTTCTCCTGGCTACACCCTCCGGAGCTGCAGCTAGTTATATGAAACAGGCACACAGGTATCTGGCCTGTTAAACTGGGTGTTACTGGGGAGTACAGGAAAGCATGCCATTTTAAATCTCTGTTTTAATGTAGCTTTATCAGAACTGCCACACTTCATATTCTTAAAAATGAAAACATTGAAAAAGTATTTTACAGCAGAAATGCAGGGTCTCAAGGGGGGAAGGCCTGGAGTCTATTCAAGACAGCATGCAGTATAAGGCTGAGAGAAGCCCTGGTTGGGATGTCATTACATTGCAGGGCACACACTGCTACAGTGTCACACAGAATGGATAGAGACGTACAGTAATTTGCCAAGAACACCCAGAGAATACTCATGCAACTCAGAAAGTATGTGCACACACTAAAAATATATGCATACATTGTTATCAATATGAATAGAAATGCGCCATTGCAATGGCTTGGCAATCTGAATCTAGGGTTAGGAACAATAAGAAACTTATCCAAAAGTTCCATGGTTGGTACTGGGGGATAATTTTTCTGAAGCTGCTATCCATGGACCAAAGCTACTTCTCCACATGCACTTTGGTGGGTCTGATGTAAAGCGACGTGGAAACTTAGTGTGAGGGGCTGTGTTCACCTGCCAAGTTCTCATTCGGCTTTAAGGACAATTTTCATTCTTTGGAAGGCCAAGCCGTGTCACCCTGTTCCAGGGGCGCCTTTATTACTTTCATTACCCTGTACACAATGCTTAGAATTGTCCAAGATTTTGGAGTGGTGCGGCAGGGTCTTTAAATTACAGAGAAATGATGACAAAGTATGCTCTTCGGAAACGGCCAAGCCACGGCCAAAAGAAAAAAAAAAAAAAAAAAACAGGCAGAAAATCACCAAGACAGCAATAATCCATAATTCAGACTTCATTGACACACAAGTACGTGTGTGATTAGCCTTGGGGGAGGGGCTGTTTACTTCCCCAGGAGAACATGAGTTATCAAGTCATTTCTTCAATGAAACCACCCGTCCACAATAAGCATTCAAACTAACCCGACCCCCAACACCCAGCTATCAATCTCACATTGGCTCAGATCATTCTGGTTTTGTGTATTTATCCAAACAATGAGGAGTGAAATATAAGAGGAACTGTTTTTCATTTAAAGCATGTTAGAAAAAAGATTTCAGAAAATCGGTGTCGCATCCAACCCTCATTTAAACAAGAAAAAAGTAACGTGCGAGTTCTCATTTTACCAGATGAATCCTGTTAAAAAACCACCATTCCCCTCAAAGACACCCCCCCCCCCGCATTAAAATCGCATCTCTGAGATAAGCATGCAATGCTGATTAAAACAGGACCCCTCCCAAGAATGTGGGCTGACGAGGTTCCAGTGAAAGAGGGGTTCCTTGGTGCCATCTCAGTGCCAAAGTCACAGGGGAAGTAACTGCTTCCATATCAAAAGCCTTGGCTGAGTTATCCAAAGGACAAAGGGCTGCCAGGGGTGCAAGCCAAGTGCTGCGGCTCTATGATGTCATTCCTGTCTACTTGCTGCAAACGACAGATAGACAGATAGGCAGACAGACAGGCAGGCAGACAGGCAGACAGACAGGCAGACAGACAGGCAGGCAGAAAGGGGTATCATGCATCCTCGGTTGAGCCAGCACATTCAGAGTCGTCATTTATACCAGCGCCTGGTCTTCATGTGTGGGAAGGAAAATTACAGCTGACGGCTCTGCCAGAGTAAAATGCGATATATCATTCCATCCATTATTCAATTATGAAATAAAACGGAAACTCTATAACTAGTTAGACGTTCATCGAAAAGACCTCTGCCTGGATTTCATTAGCAGATTTATTAATACGTGAAATACAGCAAGGGGAAGGATAACACCATAAATCATGGAAATCTCTTCTACGAACATGCTGTGAATTAAAAAAGCTTTTGCCTTCATGTTAATTCAAGTCATTGATGAACTGAAAACCACATTTGCGTTACAATGTCCATATAATAAGGCTTCCTTATAGCATTTTGGTGTACACCAAGGACTGATTCGTTTGAATTCTAAAACTAACTAGTAAATAATTTTGTAGCGTATTTTCTACAAATCACTTAATGTTTCTATTTGTAGGGGTTTTAAAGGTGTTTTTAGTTCCTCTTCTGGTAATTAAAGGCTGCAACGCAAAGAAATTAAAAACACAGATGGTGGTTATCTCCAATTCATCCTGATGGGAGGGATTTGAAGTTTGCTTTGGCTACTTTACTAGTCCAAGAAGACAGCAGGAAATGGATAAGGAAAGAGCAGCTTTGGAAAATCACAGCGCATTAAAAACAAATCTACTGCGGCAGTCATCAGCTTAGAAGACTCAAGGAGCTTAAAGGGTCAATGGTCTAGAAACAGGTGGCGTGTACCTGATGCATCTTCCAGTACAGACTGACACCAAGGAAGCAATGCAAGATGTAGTGATGAAAAAATCACTATACCAACCATAGGGCCATAAGGTCGTAGAGTTAATGTTGTCTTAAATCACAACAAAATAAATATTAGCAACTTGTAGCTAGGAAACTTGAACAGCTAATTTTTTTTTTTATGAAAGGTCCTTCACGAGGGCTTTATAGCTGATCTGCATTCATGAGTACAAGGCCATACAATAGGCTGCAAATACACTGACATTAAACATTGCTGAACTCTTTTCAAACTAATTTATAAATCTAAAATTGCTTCACAGACTACATATTTCTCTGCCTTTTTGAGCCGAAGTAATGAAGTCTCCAAGCAGGAACAGTCTGACCTAACAACTTAGCAAGAAAACTTAGCGACTTAGCAAGAAAAAGAAAACAGGGCTCACTGCAGCACCTAAAGCCTAATAACAAAACAGGGATCCTAAATTTGGTAAGTGATGTCAAGCATTCTTCAGCTGCAAAAAAATACAATGTTAATGAATCCGGAAGGTTTATTGACAGAGCAAGCATGAAATATGTGTTCTAATGAAAGACTAATTTAAATTTTAAAAACACCCTCACTAAACCATATATGGGCATTTAACTTCCACATAACACAGGTCAAACTGCTCAATAGGAGAATGTGTTGCATAAATGGAAACCATGATGAGACATGTACCCTTTTATCCTTATTCCTGTTTATAATGTTTTGTACTATATTATTGTATTACTAATTTGTTAAAACTGGAACTGTGTTTTTAAGAAATAAAGTTATAAAAAGATGGAGGAGTAAAAAAAGGAACTTCACTGAGGCGTAAATTTTGCTGCATGTAAAAAAAAACCAAACAAACAGGTATTCATTGGCAACTTCACCAGTGGCTGGTCAAAGAACGAGAAGAACCTAGCATGGGGACAAGGCGACATATGCGGTTAATGCTGTGTCACCTGTAATAAGAATGGCAGCAGAGGTGAGGAAGATGTGGTTTGATCTGAAAATGACCACCAAAGAAGAACTGCAGTCCACAGATCTGTTGCACAGGGTGATAAAATAGCTATCATTATAGGCGAGACACCCCTAACAGGAAACGTTTCAGGGAGTGACACTGACGGTGCAGCTTCATCACCCATGGACGAGGCTAGGCTTTTAGACAGAGGTAAGATACTGCTGTGCTTGTGTTTAACTCACTGCAGCAAGTAAAATATGTCACAGGCCACAGCAGACCAACAAGTAAATGTTGCTGAAAATTAACTGTGCCAGACACTGCAATTGTTTTTTAATGCATATATTTAGTGACAGTAATACCATTTTTCTTTGGGCATGCACCATATATAACATTGGAATGATTCCTTGTCATTCGCATGACCTGCCTGTTCATATTTTATAGGAACATAAGTAGATCACTCTATTTGTCTATCAATGAGAATAATTAAGTGGTCGTCTGTGCGTATCCTGTGTTGATCGATTTGCTGCAGTTACCCTTCTCTACTGCTAATTTTACACATAAGCATGGTCAAGAGTATTGGTAAATAAAGTAATGCCCCCATATCAGTAGGTAATATGTTCCAAGAACTACGGCAGATGGCTAAAACTGAGGACAGTAAAGATTCAATCAAGTACCCCATATATGAGTTGGTGTACACACAAATGGTAAAGTTTAATTGTACATTAAGGCATTACCAAAATAAAAACAGTGATAATATAGTACATTGTAGTTTTTACACAACACTGTACTCTCTCTCACAAATGAAACAGATTTGGATGTTTTAGCCTAATTCTCAAGCGATGATAGAGCCATGATAAAATATGCACCAAGGAATGACAGCAATGAAAATCATGCGTTTTATACATTTTTTTAACAGACACTGATAATGTGGCAATAAATGCAATGAGTGGGAATGCTAGAGGCAAACTGAATGAGAGTTCTGTGGAGAAGCATGGATATGGGAACAAAAAGATATGGACTGGTGGATTTCACCATATTACAGCTTGTACTGAGTTGGTGTGCAGTTTGAAACTTAAGAACCGTTTGTTTCTAGAATTTTCCAATTTTTTTCTTCAGACCGTGGCAAACCGTGGATAAATGAAACTGCAAATACAGGGGCCCCACTGTATACGCACATTTCTATGCACAGGAAGAAACTGACAAATACCATTCTATGTGTAAAAATGTCTGTATGCACAATTTATGCACAAAACTCTTCGTACACATGGTTGATAAATGAAACACCAGAAATCTACACTTGGGTGACCTCCAGCAGAGTCTGACAACTGCTTTTCACAATACAGGTGACAGTGGATAACTTCACCACTTGACTAAGTATTTATACATACCACAGTGCATGTCAGCAAGATGGGTTAGCCACCCACACATGTAGTATCTTAAAACTCATCCCGTTTATCTCCAACTTCACAATAAGGTAGGAATCACATCCTGTTATTGGCAGAAAACAGTTCACACTCTAGGATAACAAAAGCACAGCATTCCAAACTTAACTATACACCTGTGCAAATCAAAGGGATCCATACCTTCTTCAGAGGGGTGTGTCTGGATAGGAGGTTCAAAGCAAGGATGTGCCAACAAGTGCTTGTCTCACAACTGATTATCCTCCTTAGGCTGTCACAATGACTGCTAAATAACTCCTCCAGCTAAAACAGAGTTTTTATCAGATGGTGTATTTAATAAGACGCCTCTTTTCATGCTTTCAGGCCTCTTAAACAGTAATGGATTTACTCAATGGTCTCTCTATCTTTCTTTCTTTGAGTTTCACATTATTCCAAGGGACTCTAGAGCGCCTCACTGGGCCAGGTATTCCTTGATCGACTTCCTGATTTCCTAAGGTAAGTGATCTGTCGCTCCAGGCCCAAAGAACGCAGACTGAAATCTGGCCCCACATCAGCCTTCTGTTCGTGACGCTGTACACGCTAATGTAAAGTGAGGCAGCACATCTAAATAGCCTGTCAACTTCTCCTCCGCTTTCCTTTTTTAGGGCTCCAAAAATCCCCAGATGGAATCCATTTCCACTCCATTCAAGAGCGTAAACGATACAATGACATTAAGGGGCATTAAACGACTTGATGACATTTTTGGTCACACTTAACGAGGACTGGCATTGTGCAAGGGAGCAGGCAACACCCAGGGAAGGTGGACAGGCTTTTGTTGTGGTTCTTCCTGACCAATTGCAAATGGTAAACCTCAAAATTAAAACAAACAGGCTTTTGCAATCTAGCCACTAGAAGGGGTGGAATTTTCTACATTTTATTATTTTTTTTAAAAAACATGCCTTTAAAAGACACACCATAAAAGTGCCCTGAACCCAACTGCCTACCAGTTTCTCCCTTTTCTAAGAAACACTTCAGAAGACATTGCTGCAGTGGCAGTCCATCTCAGACACGGCAGTCGCATTAATTGCTAATGACAAAGGCAACCTTCACTCTGTGTGGTTTTCCGCCCACATAAGGATCGCTTACCAAGCCCTTCTTTACCCTTCCCGACACAAAACGCAATCTGAGATGTACAAAAACAGTGCGTATATTGTACTTTAAAATTGGCCCTTGCCGCTGCTCATCCCTGGGCCGGCACGCGTACTGCAGGGTGTCGCTTCCACGGCGGGAAAAAAGAACGAATACCAGCCACAAATCGCATTAATCAAAAACTGCTCTTGCAGTCCTGTCTTTCAAGCTCTTTCCCCTGCCATATGATCTCCATAAACCAAATTACTGCTGGCTCTTGTGCAGGCCGGGAGGCGCCTGGGGCGAGTGCATAATCAAAGCCAAATGTAAGTGACAATAGAGGGATAGTAGACAAGAATGGAAGGCTTCTTTCCTCACTGCCCCCCACAGCAGATATTTTATGTTGTTTATGTACATCCTTAAGTGCCTTGCGCTTCTGGGAAGGCAGCGATTATTTTACAGCGCCAAGTCTGTGAGATGAACCCATCTCCTAAACCCAGTTTTGCAGAAAAGGTTCTCGGGTGTCAAGTGCCGATTCAAAATATTATAAATGAAACGTGTGGGACGTGAGTGCACAGTAAGACATGGTGATTCACAACAAGACTCATATCTCAATGTCACTGTTTTAGAACAGCAGGTATTTGTTATTGTTCAGCATTTATATTTGGTTGTTCACTTTTGTAAATCTATTTATGCAGCTGAATATTTCATGGGAACAATTCAGAGTAGGCACTTTAGGTACTAAAGCAAAATACCTCTTACGGTTTTAACTGGTAACTTTCAGGCTTTGAGCGCATCTCTTTAACTAATATGCCACCTGCTGTCCATTTCAGCCAATGCAGTTTAATGTTGATACATTGCCAAGAAGGCAAAAAAAATCCAAAAACTTTGGAAGGACAAAAACATTTGTTATCTCTGACTTGACTTGTAGGGTTAAGCTGATGTATTGTTCATAATTTACTTATCCGTTAATCTGCAAGTGCTTGCTCAAATGACAGCTTGCCATTTATTCTCACAAACTGAGAAAAAAATACAAAGACATTTGTTGTATCCATGATGTTTTAGCAAGAATGTTTATCCAATTTAAAACATTTTTTGACTATTTTAAAATTAATTGCACTATCAATTAAATTAAATCATTTTTCTCTTTTAAAAAATGCAAAAGACATTCAAATTCTGACAATTTGTTCTCAATTCTGTCAGCTTTACACTAAATTACATTCGGCTCAAAACCAGACTGCACAATTGTAGAATCTGAATCTGATCTGATTTTTAAATCAGGTTTAGACATTACCGGAATTTTAATCCATTTCTGATGAAGTACAAAAATGTTTAACCCAAGCACCTGCAAGAAATTATCACACCCATTTCATAGGACAATTGCTTACAAGAGACATATGAATGACAAGCCCCTGAGCAGTTTTAGAGTGGGGGAAGCCCAGGCAAATAACCATGCACGCGTTAGTAGGGGAGAAAGGCCCATGACTGACAGAAATCTGCACAACGTGAGTGGAGTGTGCCTCTCCTTCACAGATAAGAGAAAACACATGTAAATCTCAAGAGCAGGCGCCGAGCAGCCTCTCCACCAGAACAGCATGAAGCACAGTAGCGCTTTGCCAAACAGGCTGGGCGCACGCTTTCGGCGAAGGAAAACATGTGCTTCTCCTGTGCTTCTGTGTGCAGCCTCTACTCCCTCCTGGCCTGTCCCGGTTTGAGGAGATAAAAGTCACCGGACCAGACACTCAGCTCCATGAGGCTCGTTATAAGGTTTTAAACATTATGTAGTGTCTCCTCCAGTTTAGCTCTGGAGGCATCTGGCAGAGGGGAGGTTCATGCTGATTCAGTAACAGACAAAAAAAGCAAAACCTGTCTCTGGATGAGGAGCTAAGGAACACTTATTAAATGTAATACTTAGACCTTAAGGATAAACTACACACCAAATGTACATGCAAAGACATCTAAAATCTTATCACACAATAGGAATTTGATCAGTTATCAACAGAAAAACAATTGCACAATATAAAAGCAATATAAGATTGTGAAAAGCATGGAAAAATAATTATACTAGAATGTAAAGCATAAAAAACATTATCTATGAATCTAATATAACAATATTGTCATTTTCCATGATTGTATAATTGGCCAATGATTTTCATGGACTATAAACTTAATTTTTTATTTTTTTTTAAAGCTCTGAAAGGTTAAATAAGGAACAAAAAAGGTAACTTCTTTAAACTATGGATCATAAATCATGAAAAAACAAACATAAGAACATTACAAATCACTTTGAAATCTGAAGGCTTAAACAAATCCAGAGCATTTAACAACAATTTGAGTTGCCCTTTAGCCTCCAGCAATGGCAAAGCAAATTAGATACGAGAATCTCTTTATCCCCTCACATTTTTTACAAACAGGATTCTAAACTCTAACCGCATAAATCTGGAAATCACACACAAGGCTCCCAGGACTCCTCTGGCAGGACTGACACCTGCTGGCTGGCCTCCACCGGAAGTGCCGCCTAGCTCCCAAAGAACCTGGACATCAGAGGAAACGGCCGACACTAGCTTTGGACATAATAGAAAGGCATTTCTAAGCATCGTTGCTTGGTATTCTGCCTGTGCCGGGAAGCAGGGGAGCTCAGAAAATGAAATATTTAAACAATTAACACATGGCTTCAGTCAGGATGAGAAATTTATTTATTTATTCAAGGGCATCTCCCCCCTCCCTATATCCAAGGCAAAGACTGGTATTTTGGCCATTACTTTTTTGACATGTCAAATAAAAAAATACTACAAATATCAGGCATCAGCACTTGACTACTGCTTTATAAACTGATGAAAAACTATTTATTACATAATTTTATAAATTGTATTAATTCCTATCGAATACAATCGTTTGTCATCTCCGACTCCAAGTTTAGGTATCCAAAATAAGATAAACTACTTAGTTTACTGATTTACCTCTTAAAAACATGCATGTCATAAAATCTTCTTAGTTTGAATGTCCATCCATTTTCCTTAACCACTTGTCCAATTCAGGGTCTTGGGGGGTCCAGAGCCTACAGGTGCAAGGCGGGGAACAACCCTGAATAGGGCACCAACCATTGCAGAGCAATTTACACACTGTTTACACCTACAGCTATTCTTAGAATTGCAATTAACCTCAGCATGTTCTTGGACTGTGGGAAAAAAACTCCATGATGACACAGGGGGACATGTAAATCCACTTCAAAGCCATGGTGGAGACTTGATCCCTAGTCCCAGACAACAGTGCTAACCACTGTGCCACCCTGCCAAGACTCAGTTCTGACAACGGAAACCTATATTTATACAAATACATATACCTGCACCTTATTCTAACACGGGATAAAGGGCTTCCTGTCAAATAAACCTACCTAATAAAAAAATAACCCAAAACACTCCATAAGAACTTTAACACGACTGATTATAATCAGGTGTCAGGGTTTAGAACTGTACAGTACTGGCACCATTGAAGTTAATGTAATGTTTCAGCCTTATGACACCAGCTTCAGCAGCAGCTTATCTCAGACTACACCATATACTGATGATTACCCCCTACAACTACCAAGTTATTCAGTTCACCTAACAGGGTTGTTTTATTCTATATTTCTCAGAGGATTCAAAAGCTTCACACTATTGAAAATGCTACAACACCTGCCTAGCTCTCTTAATAGCTGCTAAACCTTTTTATTTTCAAGAGAAGTTTTCCAAGGTACAAGAGCATAAAAGAGATAAAACAGATAACATCAAACAAAGCCCCTTCTTGAGCCTTCTATACACCACAAAAGATTACCAAACGTCATAAGACAGTTATATCAGTCTGTATACCTTTTCAATGACTAAAAGTCCAGCTGAGGGGCCTGGCTCTGTCAGCCTACAATTCCCAAATTTTTATTATGGTATTCTTGTTACGGCTCTCTACAACAAAAGTGAATATTTCCATGTTTTGCAGCCATGTAAAAGCCCCAAGGTCAAGCAATATTTGGTCAAAAAAAAAGTCTTAAATTTGATAAAGACTTACTCTCCTCATTGATGTCAAGTGGATTGCTTTATTGAGCTTCATTGCACAACTACATGGACTACACATACTGTACCATTTTACCTTCGATCAGAAAGGCAGAAAGCTGAACATTCTGAAGGCTTCTTTTACCTGGAGTGATGTTTTTAAAGCCTGAACTGTATCCGTGTGAGTGTTGCACCTGAAAATACCCACTCCTTGAGAAGACAGATACATATATAGGTTACAGTAATGTACCAAGCCCAGATTGACTGCTCCAGTTTATTCAAAGCCATCTCCTGGACATGAACGATCAAACATATCCACAAATACCATATCTAAGGACGTTCTAGGAAGCATGCAAAGACAGAGTAATGGTACTAAGGATTTACAGATCAATATTGAAATATCGATTCTTTCAGTATAAATGTTTCATTTTGAGAATGGATTCTAATGTTAAAATAATGATTTCAAAAAAATTGTTTTATAAATAAATGTTCATATTATTATAGAAAGCAGGACAAACTCCGGCCAGCACCTAAATGAGTTAAGACAGGAAGTACAGACGCTCCGCGGTTTACGATGGTCCGTGTTACAATATTTTGACTTTACGAGGAGTAACTGTTTTTTCATTTTCAGTACATCAATCAGATATTCAACACTTTTTATAAATTAGTTTGTGATAAGGATTTTGCCCAACTGTAGGCTAATGCAAGTGTTTTAAGTATGTTTAAGATAGGTTAGGCCAGGCTATGACATTTATTAGGTTAGGTGTATACCGTGTATTGCATTAAAATGCAGTTTCTCCTTAAGATATTTTTCGCGTTTGGCAGAACATAACCCCATCGTAATCTAGGGAAATGCAGTACTCCCCTTCTGCTCACTCTTTTAGCTTCACACAAACACGTTACGATATAAAATACACCAATTTTCAAATTATTTAGATTATCGATTTAATTACCTCAAAAACACTTAAGAAAGTTGGTATCGGGATACCAGAGTCGGTATTACTTGGTATCAGATCGACATCAGTGGTATCGCCTCTAAAAGCTACAATAACGGTTAGTTCCATTGAACTCCAATGAAGTCAATGTAGCGCAGTGAAGCTATCAGGAAACGTTTAATTTAATGTTATAATTAATCCGTGGCAATGTTAAAGCAGCCCTGACTACGATTAAGCTACAATACTCACTTACCGTAAATAGCGATTCTTCATTTATTACACTTGTCAACACCATTCTATCATCATCCTTGCCTGATCGATTTCTCGTAGGGCACTTTTAAAAGCATTTTGTTATTTAAACTTCACAATTTCTTGAATTCCAGGCTGGTTTTAACCGTCTTCAGAAGCAGCGTCGGGTTTTCATTTAACTTGTGTTTGAGCTACTTTTTAAATGAGCATCATTAACTAGAGGGCCTTCTACTTAGTAACACCCGCTACTGAATTGAGCCAGTAAATATAAAAATTACTGAACAATTCAGCAAAATTAAACACGATGATTGGATGCTGACGAGCAAATGGATTTTAAATATGTAAAAAATATATATATACATAGCAACGAAACCGCATCTAATGCTGAAACGCGTAACCCCTTAGTAGCACGCGGCATCCTACGCTGCATATATCGCTAAGGCCGAAGGCGGCCAGACAGGGGTCGCGCGCTCGAAGAGATCACGTGGCGATGCATGGGCGTGCCCCACCTAGCTAGGATTTTGGTATAGGGAAACTGCCGAACAACATGAAACATTGCGTGCGTGCGTGCGTGTGTGCGCGGGGAGGCATCGTTAACTATAGTAAGAAGAAACTTTCCCTCACTTACGCGGCTCTTTACCAAACACTCGTCCCTAAATGGTAACATTATCCAATATGTCAATGGGAATGCTGTTGTATCTTTTGAAAAGGGGCACACTGTAGAAATTAGTTCAACCATATGCATAATTAATTCACGTTGCTTTATAAATCGTTTTTGTTCAGATGCGTATGGCAGAATCATACGATGCACTTTTGATTATCAACATTATTAAAAGTGACATTCTCATTGTAATGTATCATTGTCAACGAGAATGCATTTTGCTTTGCTCCTGATTTTATTTTAGAATTATTATTTTTTTAATCTTTCAGGTCATCTGTTTTTTAACAGTAGTACCATAGTCCTTGGTGAGACATAACCCAAAACACCATCAAATGGTTTTATTTTCTCTACCCCCTATACCTATTTATATTAACAGTTTTAAATTTCCAGTGTTCTCTGACCCCAGAAATGCCTCAGTCACGTATGTTTAAATCTGATTCTTGCTGTTGCCATTACGTTTTTTCCTCATCGCTTCTTAATGCAGTGTTACTGTTTTCGTGGTGTTTTTTCTCTTTAAAGAAATGGTGGATGAGAAAGACGTGTTCAGCATATCTCGGTTTAAAACGCACTTTTGACTAAAAATCGAAACGATGCGAACAAAGGCCAGTGGCCTATGGACAGGGTACACTTCACAGAGAAAACGGAGTAATTATTAATGTAGACCAAAATCTATAATGAAGTAAATGTATATACTGTACGCTGAATAAAATGTATTTTACAAACCTTTTAATATATTTTCAAATAGAGACCGTTTAAGGATGTCAATCACGAATTATCAAGGACACCAGAGCCAAAAAGAGCCATATTGGCCAACTATAGTGAGGACACCCATCAGCCTATTAAACGCGTGTTACTATAATCACTACCGTGTTATTATTTAAACAGATATCTAATAATGGTTATTAAACTGATACAGGCTTTTTTTCTGCTGAAAGCAAGCGTCATGGCTACATGCCACGTCTGTGCTAATGAATAACTTTTTAAATCTGAGTCTGACGCCGAGTTCACAGGCATAGAAAATATTTAAAGATACCCCGCTTGAGTTTAAAAGACTCATCCCAGTAATTTACAGCTAATAGTTCTCATGCCTTTTGACACAACATGACGGGATAGTAGAACGCAGCTGATCAATGGCAGCAGTAATGAATTTCAAATTATTCTGCCACGATACTTTATTCATCGCCATGCAAATATATGGGTGGAAAACCTATTTTGAAATACAGTGCGTGAACACGTTTCCCAATCAGCCCTGAATAAGTCCATGTCTTCTGCATTGATTCCCTTTTGATAACCTTACCCTGACACATAAAACTTTTCCTGTACATTTAATATTTGTTTTCTTGGTTAAACCTGAATCACTTACTTGAATTTGGGCCAAATTACAGCATGGTTTATATTCTGCTTTGAGTCAATCATTTCGTTCCATTAAAAAACCTAGTTACCTGTACAAAACTACTTTCATACAAAGTGATAGTTAAAAACCCACACTTCTGTCATATCATATTAAAAATTAAATAAAAGCACAACTGGATTTTTGTGCTCACCTCAAAACTTTTATTTCATGTTCTGTAAGTTCTGGTTGTAGGTTTTGCTTGAATCACCAAGGTTCAGTTTACCTGAGTAACAAAAAAAATATACAGGTAATAACACATTTTTGTCATTATTAGGCATTTTAAGAAAAACATTTTTTATTCACCTCAGTAAAATACTGAACAATAAAGGAACAAAATAATATTGCTAATAAATATGATTTTATCATGGAGAATTTTTTGTAAATATTTTTTTTAAAGCCACAAATGTTATATTTATAGCTTGTAACACCATATCTAAATAGTCATGGAAAAACTTTGGTAATAACCTAAATATTGATTTTAGCATAGGTTTGTGTTTAGTGTCTTGGCTAAATTATCCAAATATTTTACCCAAAATAAAAACAAAGATACAGTGTCTGGTATGACGAGTACGAAAGCTAAAACAAAGTAAGGTTTTTAAAAAACATTCATCTATATTGGGTGCATCCTTTTTGGAAGGCTGAAACACACTCTGTTATAGCCATCATTAAATTACAACGCTAAATATAAAATTCATTAAAAAATAAAAAACTTTAGAAACATGCCTTATGTGCAATTGTTCCCCACTGAAGAATGACTGACAATGTTCCTTTGTCTGCGGGAAAATAAAGAAAACGTTTCTTTAAGCCCCCAGCTTTTGGGTAATGACCTTTTGCATGCTTTGGAAACCAGGTGTGCGGCAGCGAACTGGAACTCCAGGGAGCTGACAGATTCGCACCAGCCCCTTGTTCAGCCACTAGCAGGTAACACATCACTTTGGGGGCTGGGATGGTCATACAATCATGTCATCTGCTTACACCTAAGCAGTTGCTACTATACTAAGCCAAAAAGACAGACCCCTGAGTCCTTTATCTGTTCAGGGCTCTGCCTTTATGCCATCACACCAAAGCCCCCCCCCCTCTGCATTCCAGATACATCACTACATAATTTCTGATATGTTGGTGAAAGGTGATCCAATGCTAAAAACCATCTGGTATTTATGCTGGGGAAACTTCACTTGACTAGAGTTCACTTAAAAAAAACCTACCAACAAAAGAAACACCAACTACCAGCTGCAGTTTGAAACTCCGAAGTAGCTTGTTTCATACTATCAAGTGTGACATTCAGGTGTCACCTGTTTGTTGGGTGAAAATGGCAAGAAATGTCCAAATAAACACATCATACTGTGTACGCAAGGGGCTATGACTTTGGCAGGAACTGTGCAGGACTTCAAAAGGGATAATGAAGGTTAATGCAATAAATTAGTGGAGCAAAGACAAAAAACTCCTGGTCAGATAATGGATGTGGATCTAAGAACACTAACTGAGTTACCGTAAAGACCCTACATGCGCAACTATTCAAGATAATACGGCATAAATCTGTGAATCAAACATGTTGCACTGTCACCCTTCCTGTCAGACTACGCATTTTAATGGTTCCATGGTAATAACAAACATACTTATGGGCTGGCTAACCAGATGAGAATGAGCCACTAGGCCCTGACCGTTACAGTGGAAGACTGTTATAAATGAAACCACAGCATTACACCCACTTAAAAACAGGGCTGAATGCCTAGCGAGGAGAATGACTTTGGAAAAAAGTACAGTACTATTAAGCAGACTACTTAAGGCTTTTCTTTAATAAAAAACACATTGCCGTTTTTGGCTGATGAAACTCCAGAAGGGAAAAAAACATTTTCCAGTTAAAAACCTCATCAGATTTCTGACACTGTTTGGACTACTTAACAATGGGAAATGACTTCATTAGTTTAAATGAACCTTAATTTTCCCTGGAAATTAGGGGTTTGCTCAAACAATGCAATGAATATACATCCAAAACAACTAATGTCAAATAACTGTGTGTTTTACAGTCTGTTTCATCGTTGCTGTAACTGATCCAATTAAAATTCATTTAGATGTATCCTGGTCGAACTAATGTACCAGATTGTAAAATGGGCACAATGCTCTGGAGGCTAAATGCACCACTCTACATTTCATGAACATGACACTGCAGATAACATTGCTAATGCCATGGCCCATTTTAACAAACTGTCTATTGTAATGTATGAACTGTCTTTCGGGGCACCTTGTGACTAACCAAGATCTGCAGTATGAAAAAATGGGCTATCACAACAGTTTGGTTGTCCTTAACTTCACCTGGAGATGTAGCAGTTTCCACCAAAGGTTATAAATGGTTTATAAGCAATTAATGAGTCCAATCATATTTACCAGTTGATTGAAAGAAAAGCTAAAATTGTATCCAGCTTGGCCAAATGTTGTAATTTTCGATAGGATTTTTTTTTTCAAGCGTCACAAACACCATAATCATTTATAACTGAGACATACAAACATACAACAGCCCAAGTATCTCACCAATCTAATAATTACCTGTACCATCAGCATAACATTGTATATTTTATATACGGTAGACAATATACAGAAGGGGAAGTGCACATTAATTAGCCACATTTAATTTACATTTTTTTATTTGTTTTTTGCAGGAAGACATAGAAAGCGATGTCACCCTTGGTTGGGAGTATTGAACTGCCTTGGTGTTTTTTTCTCAAGCAAAATGAGCTGAAGAGACAAGGCTATGCAATTGTACAATAGTAATTGATGTCTGGACCATTATTTGTACCATGGGTCATACAATGAACTCTTACAAGACTTCAACAATGCAGATCTTAACAACTCTGAACTAGATCAAGGCTGTGACTATGCCTTTGCAGTGAAATACCTAACAATTTTTGATGAAAAACAGTTCATCATTTGTTGAATATGACATATTTAATAAAGAGACAGAAAAAATGCGACCCAAGGCCTTTGCAGTCCAAGAGAAGACGTGCTTTTTCATTAACCCCTTCTCTTTGTATTTCAATGCAATTCAATTAAAAAGACTGATATAACTATGGAATTCTGTAGGAATCTGTATGAGATATACGAACAAGTGAAACAGAATGGCTTCTAAGAATTTTATCACTTTTTACTGATAAACTTTGTAGTCGTATTACGTGAATTTATTTTTATTTACATGCTATGGACACTCTGACATCAAAGTTTATCTATTCATTTTTTCACAATTTTTAAATACTGTTACCACATTACAATTTACTAATCTATGAAAATATTGTCAGAGAGCTGAAACGTAAAGAAAGGCAAGAACTCACATGCCTTTAAACCGCAGTATTCTTTTTGCATTTTAATGGCGAAATATTTTATTCCAGAAAAAAGTAAACATTTCATAATCCAAACTTTACGGGTGTTTTAACAATTACCCATGTGTCAATAAAACGTAAAAGTTCACGGGTCAAGTTGCGTACCGGCGCAAAGATGCCTTTGGAGCGGCGCCTCCGGCGTGAGGGCACTCCTCGAATTAACCGTGTACCTGCGACAGTACGCCCGATTCGCTTTGGAAGAAACGCTTTTCGCATTTAAACGGAGTTTTTTTTCTCTGAAATCTGAAGGCCACGCTAATAATTAGCATGCCCAGCTTGCTATTAATGAATGGACACGTGCCAGCGTTACAGTCATCACACTCAGCGTTTCCTTTGATGCCTCATCGAGCATAAAGCTTTTTACAAAATGTTTGAAGTGTCTGCCTGTGTAATAATGATTTATAATTCTCTTGAACCAAAGCAAAATTTTCTGGTAAGAATAATTTTTAAAATAAAAATAAATTGTGCCCGGAGGGTCAGACTCGGTTTCAAAACGAGATCACCCAAGAGCAGCAAACGATTTAATAAGCCACTAGGATGCTTGGGAGAGAGAGAACAAACCGAAAGAAAAAAAATCAAAGTCCGTCTAATTAACACCGGTTTATTAGTGTGTCAATCTCCTTAACGGGAATCCGAAGGAGAGATGGAGGTGGCTGTCAGACGCTGGTGCGGGGATATTGGTTTGAAGGAACTTCTGCTGAAGACGTGCAGGACGTTACTGATGTCGCTGTTCTGCAGCTGCTCTCTGTAACTGCAGCACAATGCAAATTAGTTTGAACTCAGTTCATCGCTTCTTCATAGTGTTTATGAAAAGCCTTCCGCTGTTTTAGCCTTCTTTTCATTACATTAAAATCACACACTAGCATCTATACATAATGATATGCATGCCATATAACTGATAGTTATCCAGTGTTTGTAACCCGCCTGAGTGAATAAAGATGATTAAAAAAAAAATAAAAATCCGTGTTTACATAAGACAGGTGACTTTCAGACATTAAAAGTTACCAAGCAGGTAAATCGATAAAAAAATAACACGACCAAGTCACAGCCGCAATATATTGCAGTACAACCACACCTGCATATGTTAATGTCGTCACGATTTCTTCTCAGGATCATATGTTTAAACACTTAATTATTTGGAATTTCAAACACACTGGGAAAACTCTGAATGGTTATTAATGATTATTAACCAGGCAGGCATTTTAGACAGACAATGGAAAATAGCAAGCACAAGCACACACACACACATATATATATACATACATATGTCTCACACTAAGAATATTTGCTTGTTGAAATGCTCAGCCTTGCATTTCCAGACACCACAAAGCAGCCCCCACTACGACAACATGCCTTTAGTCAAGGCTGTGGGACTAAGAACAGTATTTTAATTAGTCTGCTGCTCTATTATTCAACACCAAGATAACTTTATTATTTATATCGGCACTCATTCATTTAATGCTGCACTTTTTTGTACATTATTATAATGACAAACTCATTTGTTTCTTTGAGGCCCAACACACGCACACACACACACATCTTTATGGGGACCTTCAAGAATGGTCCACACAACATCAAAATAACAAGTTTTTGTTAAATTGTGGGGAACATTTGGTCTTCACTACATATTATAAACATAATCTATACATACACACACACACACACACACACATATGCACACACAGATTTAATATTTTCAGCCCCCAGGTTCCAAGGCAGTGACTCTGTGGAGATCACTTGTGTTTACTGCAAAGAAATCCCAATGGCATTTATATAAATATATTCCTAAGTAAATAAGGAGGCTGCAGTGAAGTGGCAGCATCCAGGAGATAGCCCCCCCCCCCACCCAGAACGGCAGCAGCCCCCTTGTGTTTTTCTCAAGCCACGTTTTCATGTTAAATTCATGGCCTTGGAATATGGCAGAGCCAAAGCGTCACAGCAGTCCCGCCGCGCCTGGACACGCCGCGGACCATGTGGCCGTTGAGATTTCTTCTTGCTGGGGCAAGGATGGTTCCAGGGAACTTGAGGGGGGGGGGGGTTTACATTTCCAGTTCATACAGTACTTTGATTACCAACTTCTCAAGCCTTTGAGTCCACGTCAGCTAACACAATCGGAGCTCTGCTTGAAAGGTAGGGCGTCACCTTGTGGGGGTGGGGTCACGCTTTCGGCCACCAAGAGCTAATTAATGGGGAAAAAACTTCAAAGAAAAGTGCGAATCCGTGTGCGATACATATATAAAAGTGAAAAGGGCCTAATATACATCCCATCGCGAGTGCGATCGTCGAGCCTCGAACCTTGCGTTTCCTGGGACACATAATGTTACAATGTATTCTTTACCAATGCAATTCATCCATCCATTGATCCATTCAAATATCTTTCTACTGCATTTCCCGGTCAGGGTTATGAAAGGAGCCTATGGCCTATAATGTTATCCGATTAAGCTTTTATTTGACACATAGCGTGTGTGTACTCCTGAACTGTACCACCATAGCTTTAACACAGGACGGTACAGCAGCTAGGTGCCATCTGAACTTGACCTTGTGAACCTTCGCGGTCAGTGCTGCAGCCCCTTGTTAATACCGAGTCTCCTTTAGGTACCTCATTTGTAAATGGTCTTAGTGCGTGATCCATTAGGTATGGTCACAGTATGTGGGCTCTCTTAGAAAAAGTGATAGGAGGACAACTGACCTTGATTTAAATCAGCTGATAATCCGAAAGGATATGTAAAATAACTGGCACCCTGTCCAGCGTCCAGTGCAGCCTTGTGCTGTCTACTTCCTGGGATGTGCTCCAGGCCTCCTTTGTGAACAATGATGCTAATCCTTTGGGTTTGTCCTTCCACCAGCTATTTTCTGGACAGTCCAGTATGTTCAGATTTGTGAAAAGTCGCCATTTAAGGAGTTTTTTTTTTCCCCCGTACATTTAGATATTTATAAAGGTGCAGCTGAACGTGGGCCCTGTGCATAGATGAACTGAGCAAGAATTCTGGAAGAATGACCTGGTTTTAATTCGGGCCCCATCCATGTATCTTCCAGCTGTATATCACATTGACCCTGGAGCCTGTCAGCAATCACAGAACACGAGGCAGAGACACCAAGGTAAACAGGCACCTTTTGTGATAAATTCTTACAACGTCTGTAATTGGTATACTCACAGCCACCCATCTAACGTCCAAGTGCTTATCCAGTGCAGAGTTGTAGGGAGCATATTCCACACAACATAGGGCACATGGCATGGGAGACAGTTCATTAAAGAATCAATATTTTCCAGAGGCAAAGATATCTAAAGTAAAGCAGGAACCAGATATTTTCACGATCTAAGATTCAGATCAGATTTTGTTCTGGGCCCCGTTACATATCTCTACACCACTTACAGCTTCCTCTAGCTATATATGTTATGTCACCATGTTTTCTAATCTCCTGTTAAAAATGTATATACATTCAACAAAGTGCTGCAGATCACCATAAAAAAACTCATTTTTATTCAGTAGGTTAATTCAGCCTTCTCATAATTTTTTTTTATACCAAAAACAGCCCCCAGCGATCCTGTAGAAAAGGAGCAAAGTGTTTGAAAGCAGATCCACTGCAGTGCCCTGATAATTGTAAAAGATTCAAGTGAGAGAGGTGGATTTGTGAGTGAATCGGGGTATTTGTTTGACCTGTATGAATGCAGACAATCGGTGAGAAATAAAGTCCCTGCACTTCAAACCAGAACAGTGCAGTTCACACTACAATCGAAGGATTGTCCTGGTCGTGTTCCTCTCCAGATCTTAATGAAGACCGTAGACCCTCACCCTCCTCTATTGACAGGCTGCCTTGAAAGCCGGGAGGGCCCTGACATGTGGTGAGCTGCGAGAACCTCCTCAGATGGTTCCTTGACCATTAGTCCCCTATTTTCGTCACTGCCTTTGTGAATATACCCGCTGGTTTCCGCCCAGGCATTTTTTTTCCCAAGTAACGACTTGGTGCGATTGTGCTGTGGGAGCCGGAGCAGAATGCTTCGCTTCTAACTTGCGCCTCAAACAAGCGCATAACAAAGGATGTTTATCTACAAGGGCTTTTTTATATTTTCTTTCCCCCTCCCTTTGGAGGTTATGCCGCTCGCTGTCGACCGAGGAGCTGATGAATTGCATCCCATTGTGAGCCCCACCAGTTTCTTGGAGATGGAGTTTCAGAAGGGACACGTCCAGGAGGGTTTGGCCCCCGCCAGAGGATGTGTCACTTTGCGACGTCTCTCCATTGTTACGATCTGCTTGCGGACGACTGTGAGGGCCGACAAAAAATATGGCCACACAAATAACATTCAGAGGGGTTTCTAAGCATGCGAGCTGGCAAATGACAAGTCGAACAAAGACACAGTGAGCATTTTTGCTCAACCCCATTGTGTTCCCACATTAACTCCAAGCTGGACTCATTGAGACTTTCCAAAACCTTGTCTCTGAGTTCCCTGGGTCTGGGATGGCTCTGTCAGCGGCCTTGGCCTACACTGAGCTCCATGTCGACTATCCAATTGTTCTTTTATTCCTTTGCCTTTTCTCCAAACCAGTTGGCTTCTAGATGCACTGTGCCGAATCATCATCAAGGAGGCAGGGGCAGAGTCAGACAATTAAAGACGGCTTTGTGAGCCAAATGGTCACCGCATTCATTTCAAAGCCGAGCCGGACCCTTTGTCCTCACTGCTATTGTTCTGGTGTAAAACTAAAGCGGGGGGAATTTCGCTTCCTAAGAACAGGGGTTCTGAACACACAAGGGTGGTTTTTCAGTTTGTAAACATGCCGAACAATCGCTAAAATATCAATAAAAAGGATTGGGTCGACCTTTCAGATGACACTTTCAACGGGGATTTTTTTGGCTTTACCCGGCGTAATGCCAAGGCCACATTTTAGCAAAGACAGCCCCTGGCAAACGGGTACAAAAGTAGGGAAGTGTTTGAAAGCGCAGTCACAGGACAGTCCAATTTAAAGCACTCGAATAATAGAGGTGAGTGTCAGACAGAGAAAGCCGGGGACTGCCACACACAGGGAGATGTATGGCCAAAGCAGTGCCGTGTAAATCAGGCACCGCTGCAGGATTATGAAGTTTGAATTTAACCTTGCAGGACTTTTAGAAGGCACTTCCGCAACACGGAGAAGAGCGTTGGCAGAGGAACAGGAAGCCTGGTGGGCCCTCATATCTCTGGGAGCTAGTATTCCACACTAATCTATTTTAAACCATCTGTGAAAGTAGCAAGATTCCTTAAGTCCTTCACCTCAACGGATTAAAAAATGGATCTGGGCCTGAGCCAGATTTATATACACACGTATGTCCAGTAAACACTAGTCACTAGCTACCCAAGACTTCACGTTAATGTTTCGAGACACGTTAACCTCATATTCCTCTCGAAGCTGCCAAATATGGATGTGTGGCACATAATCTTCGTTTATTAGGTAGCTAAACTTTCTCTGTATACAGATATGCCTTTTTTATTGACATGGTCTGAAGGTTGTTGTCATTTAGCGATCATGCTAATGGCTAAAATTTACACATACGTATATGGAGTTTAGGAAACCCTACACTTTTATATGCTAGTGGCAGAACATGAAAGCCTAAAATTGGAGTCATACTGAAAGTCCCTAATCCAGGAAAGAGGAAAAGAGAAATATGGAAGTGCCAGACTCAGAGTGGGACATTTAACGCATGTATAGTTTTGCCGGAAGGCCGCGCAGTTAGGAGTGCGTACTTAACATCGGAGCTTCGGCAAACGCTTAATCTCCAGTGCAGCAGGACGCAAATAAATGCTCGCAGATGCGCAGGGGGCCGTTAGCGGGTCCTCGTTGACGTAAGGCATGTTGCCGAGGTCCCCGGGCCAAACGCCGCACGATAACGCAGCGCGTCGAGCCTAATGGGAAAATCAGATAAACAGCAGCTAGGCGCGGCATGACGTGGCTCTCAGGCTGATTCATGAAACCCTGGCAACAGCTGGCGTGCCCCGGCCGCGGCTCCAGAACAGTAAAATATTGTTCCGCACAACTCGCTCCAAGGTTTAGTCATGAAGGGCCGGGAGACAGCAGCCCTCGCCGGCAGTACGCGGCCGCAGAGAATTAATTATCTTCCTCAGCCCAAACACCTCCATCTTTGTACTAACACTGCGACAGTTCATCCAAACAGGCCACTTAAAGACAGCGACATGCCCCCCCCCCCCCCTTCAGTGAATACTCTTCTCTGATTCCATCTGGACACTGTGGGAAATTTGTTACTGTATAACGAAAAAAAAAATGGGGGGGGGGGGGCAGAGAGTTGTAGAGGGAAATGTAAATTATTATAACTTTTTTATGAGATTATAATGGCAACAGAACAAGTATGATTTCAGGCAGCCACGTGCAGACGCTCACGCTGCCCACGGACGAAGGAGTACCTTGGTTTCCTCGGCCTGCGCATGATGGTAGCTTCGTGAATTACAACGAGATTTATGGATCTGCAGTACATGTCTAATTTTCCATCTAGCGCCGGGTGCTTTGGCTGGGCGGAGGTAACACAGGCATCTATTATGCGCAGAGCAGTTAAAATGTGGGCTTTTTTTTTGCATGCTCTGGGGAATAGGAGCTTACTACACATTCTGGAAAGAGGAAGAAATGATTGATGAAAAAAACAAAAGGCACATTTAAAAGGCTTTCCAAAATGTTTTAAGGAGTCCCTTTCCAGCTTTTCCAGCAAGTTTTTTTTTTTAATGTATGCAGTAAACAGAAGTTAGAAGTCGAGGAAAATCTGCCATTACTTAGCTATTTTCCCAACATCAAGCTGTCCATCATTGCGATGAGTTTTTTTTTTTTGGGGGGGGGGATGGGGTAATTAACCCCCCCAGTTATTTCAGATATTCAGTGTGTGACACAATGCAAGTTGTCAACAGCAACAGAACTGCTTTTGTGTGTAAAACTCTTGTTTTTTATGGGGTGGAGTTGGGGGGCATAACAGGGTGTCTACATGTTATCTGATTCCAAAAGGTCTGGCAGTCAGTGTTACACAGGCGCACTGGAGCCCTGATTAAATGTCAAAACCCAAAACGGGACAAAAACAACAAAGCAATTCTGCTTCGTTCCTGTGCGCCGCTGTTTAAACGGTGACTCCCAGGGGGAGCTAAAGCCGCTGGGAGGGCGATGGCGGGCAGCACGTGCTGGCTGGCGGCACTCACAGATGGCAGGAACTTCAGGGATGGGTAAACGCATACAGTTTGGGGCGTTTGGTTTCTGCCGCGCACTTCTGTGGGCCCTGGCAGCCGCACTGGCCTTGGGGGGTGGGGTGGGGGGGGGGGGGGCGGGGGGGGGGGGG
>JAABNY020000019.1:4040790-4062876 GCA_015164015.2 Brevimyrus niger
CGGGGGGCCGAGGGGGGGGTGGGGGGGGGGGGGGGGGGGGGGGGGGGCGCACTGGGCGTTGGCCTCTGAGTACCTACCTGCTGTAGGTTACGGAGCCTCGTCTCCCCCCCCCTTCACAGAACCAGCGCCATCTCTTCCCGAATGCCAAACGAGATATCCCTCATGGTGCGGCCCAGACGAGTTCGAAGGACGAGGAGAACGAGGATAAGCAGGAGGGTGGGGTGAGTTGGAGGATTTCAGCTCCCCCAGTGCACTGGGTCAAACTGGGCAGACTGGACCCGCGGGGAGCGAAGGGAAAAGATGAAAGGTAATGTGCAAACTGAAGGTCTTAATGACATTACAAAAACACACTTAAGGAGTAAAGAGAGTCATAAAAAAAAAGGTGAGACCGACAGACAAACGAGTAATTCCCTCTCTGCTAGGCTGGGGATTGTTCAGCGAGCAAATTCCCCTCTGTGAAATTTACCAGAAGCAAACACAAGAGGAATAATTATATGATCTTGTTAGGAAACAGACACTGTTATCATGTTAATGTCTGTCTCTTACATAAAACATAAAGGAACGGTCTGTGTGCAGACAGAAATCAATAAAACCGACAATAAAGGCCCATGAAAATTAAATGTCTCGCATTCACAAAAGGGCAACAATGCACCAAAATGAACGCCTCAGCAGTCTGGAAATCAGATCATAGTGTCTTGATCCTTTACAGTACTTTCAAGTACATTTTTAACAGTACTCTTCAAACCGAACAAATTACACCCAGTGGGCTTCGGCACAGCTGGCGAGTTCCTTGGGCTCTGGAAGATTCTTTATTCTTTATTTTATTTTTTCACCTGCCACTCTGACGATGCTGAGTGAGACAGAAGCCTGCTGTACGTCCCCCCCACCGTGGTAAATGTGCCACACGATACAGCCACTATACTGTCTTATTCTCGTTTGGCAGCCAGGTTTCCACTTTTGGGGAAAACGTGCCTTTGGTCGAAAGCGCCGTTCTGCCGGAAGTAATTACAGGCCGCGTGCAACGCATTACCTCAACTAATCTCAGCCCGCTTTGTTTAATGACTCGTAAAATACTGGAAAGCAGTCGATACAAAAGAATTTAATTTCGATCCGATTTGAGGTTTCCCTTCCTCTGAAAATAGACCTATTGGTCAGTCTTCATAAAGCTAAAATAATTGTTGCATTTGCTTTCTTATGGTATTTCATCTTTGCCAAGGTTAATAGTTATGATTAGTACTGGTTACTACTGTGATTTTGTTGCTGGGGTATATTTTAAATAAGACCATACCTGCATAGATACAATATAGCTTTCAAAACAATAGCATTTTATTGTTCTGTGCATATTTACACATTTATATTTAACTTATTTACATAAATGCCTGTCTACACAATGCAACATATTCAGGTGGATTACCTTACGAGCCTACTCAAATACTACACAAACTAACAGATCTGCGAGTTAGGGAAAGTTAAGTCGTTTCTTAAGTATTGACACATTTGGATGTATGTCTGATATACAAGCTTGTAGAAAAAGCACACATTTAAAAAACAACATAAAAAAAACAAATTAGCTACTCTTACCAAATCAAAGCATAATCTTTCTGCTTTAATATGCCTGTTGTTTGAAGAAACAAGCAATCATTTATACATTCATAAAGTGAAGAGGCCCTTTAAGAAACTGCATTAGAGGTTGAAATGCAACATTTTCATGGTGTAAACATTAAAATACTATTTAATTCTTATAAACACAGCATTACCATTATTTTATAAACTTTTTTGTTGATAAAAAATTCTTTTTGATATTTCAAGCCTTGAAATGTGCTTTGGAAAAATCTAGGTGGTAAAAATAGTACCACGTTTCACCAGCATATTTTGATAATATTTAAATTGTATTTTGAGTATAGCAGAGAAGGTATTTTATATATATTTACTCTAAGGTCTGACATTTTGAGCTTCTCTTTAATTATCGTTGAATGTGACATGCAAATACTGCTAGGTTTTACATGGTCTTTAGATTAAGATTGAAACTTAAATCATATTTTATTGCCAGTACCAATATTTAATTATCGTGCAAGGGTACCCAGGACAGCACAAGAAAACAAGGCAAAGCCTTAAAACAAAATTTCTCTTTAATTTTGTAAGTGTCAACAGCAGTACAAAAGATGGAGTGACGGTGAGATGGTTTTTTTTGTTGTATGGTTCATTTTTTTAGGAAAAGAGGACACTCTTGAGGTAAATGAGCTTAAACAGGCAGTCACACACCCCTTCCCACCCCTACTGCCCCCCCAACCCAACCCACACAACCCAAAAGGGGTTCTCAACCCCTGACATGTTACATCAACTGATTAAGTATATAGAATAATGGTGTTACATTACAATATGCCAGACATGGTATGCATTCTGTGAGGGAGAAAAAAGTCATGTGACCAGGACATGTGACAAGGGTGCCATACGTGCACCAGAAAGCGTCACTTGGCCTGGTGCGTCATCCTGTTCTGTGTTAATACTAACGAAAGAATGGAGAAGGCTCTCCGTAAGACCCACCGAAGTTATTTTACCTTAAAAGTCAATACTGCACATGGAAACCAAAGACTCGCTGGTTTATATTTTAAAGCCAAGCCAAAAAAAAAAAAAAAAAAAAAAGAATTTTTTAGTATCTTTTATCTTTTTAAAAACAACAATATCCTTAGCAAATAGCTGTCTTTTGTACTGTATAAAGACGAGTGCGAACACAGCTTGATGGTAACCTTTTTAAGTTCAATTAAAAACTTTACACTGGACTGTACAAGATATTCTGATAAAGTATTTACATTTTCAGACTTAAAACATTTTTTTTTTCAAAGCAGCAACAGACATTATTTTATCATTTCTAGTAACACCCACTGAAAAGCTGTCGTGGGTCACGGTACCTGCTGACGTGGGGATCCTCCGCTGAGAGAACTTGTGTCGTGTTTAGGAGTTTCGCTAACGGGTTTTTAGAGTAACAGCAGCCCTAGCAACAGAAGAGCCACAACTACAGTGTTGCTTAAGACAATAAGATAAAATAAAAAAAATACTTAAAAGAAAGAAAAAAAAAGAAACGGAGTACCATCAACAACACCTTGGGTTGCCCCTGACAGAGAATTGTACACTTTCTGAACAGCAGCTATCATGTCAGTCCAGCATGTCAGTGAATTGTGCTGATTAAATTAACACATAGAACAATATCATAATATACATCACAAGGTCCAACGTCAAAAAAAAAAAATTACAGTAAGTTATGTCAGTGATATCATCTATTTCGCTTTTACATGGCAACGACAACAATGGATGAACTGGAACGCGAAGTGGACAAAGGGAGCCACAAGCTGGGATGGGCGAAATTATAAATACGTCAGTTTTCATAAAAAAAAAAAGTAACACAAAACAAAAAAAGAAAATGACAGAAAATGCACACCTGTGGCTCTGCCATTCGCAGTATACAGACTAATAAATATTTGCACATCCCCTAAGGTCACCAAAAACTTCACTTGTCATTGAGTAGATGTGTATCGAGAAAATACCTGGTTCTGAATCAATACCTGGTTCTGAATCAATGCCTGGTGCTGAATCAATGCCTGGTGCTGAATCAATACCTGGTTCTGAATCAATGCCTGGTTCTGAATCAATGCCTGGTTCTGAATCAATGCCTGGTGCTGAATCTTTTTTTTCCACTAAACAGCCACAGATGAAATTCACGTCAATTTTTATATGTATCATTTTCCTGTCCAAATTTGCCACATATTTGAAGGACTGCTGAGGACCTTAAAATTGCTACTTGAAACATAACTGACCACAACTTTTTTTTGTTAATCGCAAACACAGGCTTTAATTAACAACAATGGGCTTAATGCGTGTCTGGTACAGCAGCCAATGTTAAGATCTTTAAACACTATTTTTGTTAAAAAAAAAAAGGCAATTACCATTTGCCTGCTTGGTGTTGTGTCACACCAGGTCATGTGACAGTCTGGTATCACGTCTTTGTGTTTTGAAAACAGCATCCAAACTTTTACATTGGGGAGGGTGGGTTCAGCTGTTTCTCTGGACAGCTAGGAAACACATTTGAAACACAAACAAGCAAGGTGCCTGCAAAATCAGCATCATGAGGTACAGTGACTTGTCAGGTTTACTTTTTTTTATATAACATGGACCGACCTACACCGATGTAACAAAAACCAAAAAGAAAAATTAAACAGTCAAAAACACAATGCATACTTCACTAAGTATTCATGAACAAAAATAGATTTCTATTTTTCCTATGTTATATTTACAATTTCAATTCTATAATGAGATGGTGAATGTAAGAAAGAAAATACAAGAAACTTTGTTTTGAGCTCCAAAACCAGAGTTAAATCTCAATGCTTTTATTTGTTTATTTTCTGATTGTCCTTTTATTATGTTGTACTGACACTTTTAGAGCCGACACTGGCTAATAAATACAATAAAACGTCTATATGCACTATATAGATTCAAATACAATATACAACACAAACATGTGACCAATAGTACCAGCTTCAGGGGTCTGGCGTGTGTCAGCTGACCAGCCAGTACAGGAGCCTCAGGCCAAGTCCACCGAACATCCTTCCTTAGGCAGAACTGGAGCTAAAACAAAGTGTCCGTTCGGTACGCGTGTTTTTTTTTTTGTTTTTTTTTTGCATAAATAAATGAAAAAAACAGATAGAAATACGACTCAAATCTGTCACTGTGAGATGCGCCACACGAGTCCAAACTGGCGTCCTTTAGTTGTGTAGCGTTTCTTTTTTCGTACAACAGCTTCACATTAGTCAGAATTGATTTAAAAAAAAATACCATTTAAATCCAGTGCTTATAACACTTAAGAAACAATGTTTTTTGTGAGTTTTAAATCTGCTCCCCCTTTTCTTTTTTAATATAAGCGCAATCAAGTTTCAGTCCCAAGAACAGTCCTTTGTTCACCACCAGCCTGCATAACGTTGTTTTGGCATGGTCATGAAAAACAAACCCTACAGATCATGTACACATCAGGAAATTGAGGATAAAGGCTGAACATGCCACGATGTGTCAGCCTGCAGGGGATACGGAATTCAGCCTGCTTAGAAAACCAGACTTAGCATCCTAACCTTAAAAAAAGACAAAAAATAACTATAACAAAAAAAAACATCTACTACAAAAACTTCCAAAAGCTTAATAAATATCTTGCCTGCAAACAAGGGTCATCATAAATTTGATCAAAATGGTTAATCCCAAACTCTGGGAGCAGTGAGGAAAGAGGAAAATAAAGGATCTAGACAAGTATCTGTAAATGTAGAAATTCGGTGACCGTCAGCACGAGCTGAGACGAGTAAATAATAATGACTGTAAATGTAAATGTTCTTTATGGCTCGTATTTGCGATGAAACAGGCGGGTTCAAGGGCATACAGAGAATAACAGGACTCATACATTAATAATGCAGTATTTGAGGCGATACCGACTCATCAAGTCGTTTTCATAATCCCCACACAGCTTGACGTACATGTTCCATCTGCTTGCCAACGGCAGCATGAAGAGCACAATCGATGGTACCCCTCCCTCTTGCTGACACTCCACGCCACTCAGAGCCAAATGCCTCCCTTTGGGGCAGGGCGGGATACGGGGTGGTGGCGGTGGTGGTGGGGGATGGGGTCACCAAGAGCAGGAGCACCGTGCGGATGGGCCGGCCGGGTGGAGTATTGACCTCACTGAAATACAGGGTGGGCAGGGCAGGGTATGGGGGGAGGGGGCGTTTGATGGGATGGGAGCCAACTTGGCTCTGTTGACAGCTGGCTGTCCCACGGCTGTCCTTTTTCGGGGCAACCACCTGTGAGCTGCTCAAGCGCATGAAGATCCTCCTGACCTCAGGGTGGGTCATGGGGTCACCTACTCCTCTAAGACTTTGAGCCAGAGGTGCGGATTTTACTATTCTGTCCTTAACATCCTTAAAAACAATTAACTGCAATCGATTACCGTAACTAGGCAACCAATCGATCCAATTGGATCAAAGTATTCTTCAGGTGTCTGGAGATAAATGATCCGCACGCAGAATGAAACGGGATATAGCGCCCTTAGTACGTGTCTGCAGGGTGGTTCGTCTGCCCGACATGAGGGCGGAGCTGTCCCTTCTGCAGACGGGTAAGACGCTCGGCATGGGGGGGGAGGTGTCCCTTCTGCAGAGGGGGAAGGCGCTGGGCATGGGGGCGTGGCTGTCCCTTCTGCAGACGGGTAAGACGCCTGGCATGGGGGCGGAGCTGTCCCTTCTGCAGACGGGTAAGACGCCCGGCATGGGGGCGGAGTTGTCCCCTCTGCAGACGGGTAAGACTCGGGTGATGATGGGGAAAGTGTGGACCCACTTGTGGGCTTCAGACTTAAGACTCTGTGTGTTGATTAAGATTTACAATGCAGGAAAAAAAGACTTAAGTGTCAGAAAAAGACTTTAAGATCAAGGAGTTTAAACTTCATGTTCCTCTAGGGGCTGAAGTGTTTAACAGAATGTACTGTACATAATGTACAAGAGCAATTTGCGACTGTAACACGAGCAAAGCTGCATCTTACTGCCTTTTCAATCCCACAGAGTGCAGGCCTCTGGCCCCTTCGGCATTTTGGCCTGATTACAATCACTCTGATTAAGGACTGACTGGGTAAGCTGGTCTCTGAAGCCTCTACTGCCAGTGGGGGTCGGCGATCGCTATACCGGACCCCTCTGGAACCGCCGTGGCTACAGGCCCAGCCCTGAATGGCGGATCAGGGGTGGGAGGGGGAGGGTTACCAATTACAATGCAGAAGGATTGTCGGTGACTCAGTCGGGGGTCTCCCTTAAGACTCGTGGATTTAAGATGCGTGCGTGAAGAAGGGTCGAGAAGAGGTTTGGCACATCTCAAAATTCAAAACTGTACTAAAAGAAACAAGCGATGAAGAATGATAAAGGTCAGGGAGCCTTTCTCTCTGTGCTCCTCAGCACACCTGTGGACCTGATCCACGTCTCGCCTCCGCTAGAAATTGTATCGCACCTATTTCCGTTTCTCATTTTCAGATTAAAAACACATTCACGAGCTGTTGGCTGGCACAGCATACCTGAGTGAGAATATATACCCCCCATCACAAACAGTAATGTAAGCTATTAAAAGCATTCAAAAGGAAAAAAAATATATATATGGGTATGTATTTGTAAGAGCAAATTAAGACTGTGAGAGCTATGCAATTGTATTAAATGTTAAATTTCAAGTCCTGACATCCAAAGTCTCGTAGGCAATGACCTAACTGTGTAAAACGTCCGTGAGCAAAATAAAACCTGTGAAACAAAAGTAAAATGAAAACAATCAAACTACTTCACACATTTTAAAACATTGAAGACAAATAGCTGTTGAATCCATGGAAGCCACATCTGCATGCAGGCTCCAAGAGATATACGTTAAGAAATGAGTTTCTTTTCTTTCATTCTAGCTATTTCTCCTTTGTTTTTTTTTCCCCCTGTCTCTCGGGATCTTTCTGGTACCAGTCTGTCAGATGCCTGCCCGGCTGGGCTCAGTTAGCGCTGACCGGCTCCTGTGTCTCATTGTCGCTGCTGTAGTCCGATTTGGGCTCGTCCTCGAAGTCCTCGTACATGTCCATGTCATCGTCGCCGTTGATGGCCTCGCCGGGCAGCATGGTGCTGGGCTCTACCTTCATGCCGTAGGTGCTCTGGATGACGGGGATGGCCGGCTCGGGGCTGGCCGAGGCGCTGGAGCAGTCCGACGTCATCTGTGGGGAGGGCGTGGTGGTGGCCATGGTTATGGCGCCAGGGTACACCACACCGGCGCTGGTGCTGATGGGGATCTGGGGCTGTTGCCTGGAGACGGAGAAAGACAGAGACGGGTCAGAGCCGGGAAGCAGCAACCGGACTCATTTTTAGGCAGCTGAGGTAAGCAGGGCCACCGATTTACGGTAAGACCAAACTGGCTCATATAACACATCTGCCTTGATGAAAGCCTTTTAACTGGGTCAACAGCTAGAACAAAGTGAAATAATTACCTTCTTCAAAAATTCAAGGAATGTACATGTATTTACATTTAAATGTCACACAATTCTCTCTGCTTACACATATATACAGACAAATATACATACATTCTTATATTTAATTAGCCATTAAATATTATACACGGCAAATGACTCAAGAACATTTCTGAGAGCACATTTTGAGAGTCTAAGCCTTTTACTTTTTGATGTCTGTGATCTTACACACTCTGCTGTGTTACTAAAACAAAGGGAAAATGTGCTCAGACGCGACTACCCAAAGCGGGAGGGCTTCCTGCAGACCGCACGCCATAAATTACGGGGTAGAATGGTACCACGGCACTTTCTTAAGGTCAGTGTTTAGGGTTTATATCCTGTAATAATGTCTGGATGCAGCCTACTATTTTTCTACTTCAACACAGTTATTAAATTTCACTTGATTTCAAAGCTGCAAATTTGCTGCTGTGTCCCTGATTTATATGTTCTAAAAGTCAGTCATTTTCCAGCACCACTCCTTCAGGTGTAATGGGGGGGAGAGACTACAGAGGTTTCTGGAACAAAAAAGGAAGATAGTGACGCCATTATTGTTTACCGGGCACGCTGTTGAAATCACGCGGAAAAGCTCGCGTGTGAAATCTGACTTAGTGAGTTGCGCTATTAATGCAATCAGGTCCTCCGAAGTCAGAGGCTGTGAGAGACTGTGACAGGCTGTGACAGGCTGTGCCCACCCCTCACTTTCATCTCATGTCCTGCGTGCAGCCAGACGCTGAACATCGCGGCCGCTAACGTGAAACCATGGCATGAAAATCAGAAGCAAAAATTTGCCCGGGACCATAAATATAAATCGGATAAAAAAATGAGGTCTCTCTTTTTTTCACGAAAAAGTCTGGGATTGTTTAATGACACTAATGGAGAAATGGAGCTTTACAGCAGCTGGACACAAATTTGGGATTGTGGTCCAGGCTGCGAGTTGCTACACACCTGAAATGCCTTGTTATGGCATGACTGTCCCCGAACGGCATCATGGGACGGAGGGTGTGGGGGGGGGGGGTTTGGCGGCTAGCTGCGCTATCATGCTGCCGTTCTTCACTGTGCACGTACCCCACAGTGAAGAACTGCCTCATCTCCTGCCTCCGCGAGCGCATCATCTGCTTGTACTCGCCGATGCGCAGCTTCTTGCCGTCGATGATGCAGGTGCGCTTGGGCCGCGGTTTGTACTTGTAGTTGGGGTACTTCTCCAGGTGGATCTTGCTGAGCCGGGCCTGCTCCTCGTAGTACGGCTGCTTCTCCTGGTTGCTCATGGACTTCCAGCGGGAACCTGGAGACACAGGGGAGCATCAGAGTCTCTCTTCAGACAGGAGAGGGAAAAAGCCGAAATAGAAAACGAAGAAACACAAACCACCGAATGGAACGTCGAGAATTTTGGGAATTCATCTTCTCTGCACCCGTGTCCAATATTTTTATTGAAAGCCTTGTATTCCCCATCAACTTGACGATATTAATTAAGAGCGTGACTGAAATAAAACACTGTCTTGATTAAACTACCGACGTGGGTATCGCACATCGCAAACTGCTGTTGAACATCAAAACCTATTTCAAGCTACAATAAGCAGTGAAAATTTGCAATTCATTACATGCTGTTCGGCAGGAATTGAACAGCTAGGTCCCGAGCGACATCCTTAACTTGTGTGAACGGATGCTGCCGACCACCGAGCGTCGTAAAAGGAGCTCGTCGAGAATTGGCCCCTGGAATCCCACACATCTGTGGGTCAGGCCAGCCAATTACAAATCGGCTCAGGGCACTCAGGATGTACAGAGGAATCCCGGCCTCCTCTGTTGTTTACCGAGGTTTATCCAAACTCCGACATTTTTGTAACATAGCACAAACCCAGCTGTGTTATTCCACTGACACGGCACACACCCGCCTTGCTCAACCTCACCTCAGGTTGGCTTTTCGGGCGCATTACCAGAAAATACAAGCCTGTAAATATTTTGACCATCTTACTGTAACGTACGTGACGAGACTTTTAGTACTGTGATATATTGGCTCTCAGCACCAGGGGAAGAGACCCATTTAGTCGTGTCATTTTTCATAACGAATAATGCCCCCGTCGGCAGGTAGTAAATCCTTCAGGACTTGCCGGACAGCGAGACAGTGAGGCCTGCAGCTTTAACACGGTGCCACCTACTTGCTGTACTTTTAGCGCTACGGCACTTCAAACGAATCCGTTCAACAATAGGCAGATAAACAAATAAGTTTACAGAAAATGAAAACAGCACCAGAATTAACTTACACGAGGCTCCCTGAATGTATTTCTTTTCAATTAACGCAATTACTATCGGCTGGAATAAAAAAAACGCATCCATATCCTCTGTGGGTTTTGATGAACAAACAAGCCAGCAAACAGGAGCCTATTTATTTGACCCAGTTAGGGGCGTCGCTGCCCAACTGAAGTCCATTTCTGTCGAGCCTTTATTTCACCTACACACAATTTGGGCTTGTGTCGCCATACAGAGCACCACTTTAATTCCACTGCCCAGCCGCTTCCATTAACTTCCACGGCATTTCAGTGTTTTATGAATGGACTACTGTTCCTTGTTGTTATTAACACAGGGCTTTTAAACACAAAACATTTATCACGCGTGCCAGCAGGCAAACAGCTAAGTGTTTATGCACAGCTGAAAAAGACTCTCACACAGGTATCGCAAGACCAAACTGCCGGGGCAATTAACGGACTCGCAATACCATTCTGCATTCATATGTATATTTATTTTGTGTATATGGAATGAGTTTTGCGGTCAGACTATGCACATTTTATTTATTTACTGCATATTTATTATAATGAGACATACCTGGGTTACCTAGATAAATGTGAATAGTATAAAAATATTACTTTTTGAAGTCAATTAAAAATGTTAACAAAATAAAGAATAAATAGAAATAGAATTTTAAAAATTTGTTTCAAAATATTAAATCAGTTTCCTTTTTTGTGTGGTTAGGCAATATTTTCAAACAGGTGTATATTCATTTTTTAAACAGTCCTGTCAGACATATCATACACAACTGCCATCAACGGCATGAATAAAAATCATTAGATTTTAACAAATACACTGTACAAATTATCCGATTAAAAAACTCCTGATATCTATGGCAGAATGAGTGTGGATGCCAACATGGGAAAGGAGTATTACTGTAAATGAGTAAAGGAGTATTACTGTAAATGAGTTTTAAAATATCTTTTACAGTAATGGTTGGCATTAATACTATTTCAATTTAGCAGTAACCTTAACTAAACAGCGGTATAATAAAGCAGTGTTAAGATATTATTTATTTCAGAATAACTAGCACCAAACTTAACCTGCTGTCATCCATATGTATACATATATATAGAGAAAAATTCCAATTATTAATAAATATTTTTATTTGCTTGTTAACTGTAGGGCTTCACACAGCAGGAACAGGGTCCTGTCAGTCCTGAGGTGCAGAAGAAGCTTTTGACTTTGCTTACTAACGCTGTTATTTTACTAGACAGAAATTAATTAAGACAAGTCACATGTCATTTTCAGGGTTTTCTTGCTTAGAGTTTCTACGGCGTTTTCAAAAGCCTGCTTATGTGTAAACAGGGGGAAGCACCGCATCTTGCCACTAGGGGCACCACAAAGCGGGGGAGATATACAGCCCTTTTGGCTAAAAAAGAACTGTCCCCAAATGCTTGGCCATCTAGACAGAGACATGGGGGAAGCCACCTCACCGAGGATTTTGCTGATGTTGGAGTTGTGCATGTCCGGAAAGGCCTGCAGGATCTTCCGCCTCTCGTCCTTTGCCCAGACCATGAAGGCGTTCATGGGCCGCTTGATGTGGGGCTCATTGCTGTTCCTTCCCCGGGATTCCCTGTAGACACGTGCCTCGGTCGTGCTGGCGCCTCCTGTTGGCCAACAATAATATTGCTGTGGTTTATCTGCTGAGCCGTTGACTTCTTTTTTACCTGGAAACACCACAGCAGGGAAGAAGAGAGAGCGACAGGATCCGTTACTTGTTTCCAGTCGGACGTCCACAGCTCTTCCCCGCCTCCGCTCAGGTTTAATGCAACACAGGGGGGTTTTCAGAGGCCTCACCCGTTTCTCAAAGACCACGACTCACCGCTCAAAAGCTCTCATCTCGCACCGGCCACAGAAGCATAACAAAACGCAGGAAGGCCAAGCTTGCCCCTCTAAAGCAGAGCTTAGTGAGTGGGAACCGTGAGAGTAAGAACAAGGATATTATTGTGAGGAACCCATCAACCAAGCATCTCAGTCCATCTAAGACCAGTACGGATCTTAAAACCTAAATGATGTTTAAATATTTTTTCACAGCCTTTGCGTGTACAAGCCTCTATATTTGACTCGGTGTATTTCAAGCCCGGGCAGCCTGATCCAGGCACAGGATAATGCCAACCTAAATACCGAATACGGCGTCGAGTCATTAATATCAGAGGGTTCGAAAAGGGCCGAAGAGAAAAAGAGGAATCTGAGCGGCGCTTAATAAAACATCCGTGTTTGAAACGTGCCGTCGACACGGAGCGACCCGAGCCAACGACCAAGCTGCACTCGGACCGCTCTCTATCAGAATGGGAAATCTCTGCATTTAACTTTAAACCAGAGTGAAGATTATTCCTGTTTGCATGCACATTTGCTTCCCTTTATATGTAAGATGTGAAAGAATTAAATAAAAGCCGCATGAATATTTAAACAAACAAAAACATGTCGATAATCAAGGCTGGAAAAATAAAACAAAAAAAAGAGCTTTCCATATGCTAGGATGCATCTTTAATGATGCAAAAACTGGAAAAGAAAGCTTGGAAGGACTTATGAATATTTTATCGTCCACATGTGAAGCGCATTCATTAGGTTGTTCTGCACGCATTGCTGGCACGTCACCTGTTCCCTTCGCAATTATTAGGCCGGTTTATAAACGAAAGGAAACGGCACGGGCAGACCGGCGCGCTCGGTGACACAAGGACGACTCCCCAGGGCGAGACCCCAGTGCAGTGGTGGGGGCGTAAGCCTATCGGCCGGGAACCGAGGTGGGCGGCCATAGTAAGCAGGCCGAGGGGCTCCAGTCCAGCTAGGGGGGTTCTGGGAGGGAGGACTGTGTCCCCCCCCCCCCCAAAAGACTGCACCACACTGCCCCAAGGGACCATAAATCCATTCTCACTGGTTCATGTTTAACAGTCACAGTAGCACATTTATGGATCCATAAAGGCTTCCCTTAATCTGGGGGGAGGGGGGCACAATTTGCTTATTCGCACCGTCACGGTGCATCGGGCAAGGTCCCGGAAGGGGTCCGGGGTACAGGGTGGGGGGAGGGGGGCTGGCTCGCCTGGCTCTCGAGCTGCCGTCTGCAGGCCCCAGGCATTGCCCGTCCCTGCTGCCTCACGGCTCCCGGGGGGCCAGGGGCCGATCCAGGAACAGGAAGTGCTTAGTCACTGGTGTAAAGCCCCCTCCAGACACGCAAACATTTGCTTGGGGGTTGGGGGGTGAGGTAATAAAAATAAAGGCAGTGTTTAACAAAGGGGGCTATCTCTCTTTATGCCATTCTGTGCAAAAAACTGTACACGCAGAGATACAGACACATACATAAACACACACACACACAAACACACGCATAGACGCACGCAAACACACAGTCCAGTTTATATGACAAGAGTCACACAGCTGGCCAGCTGCTCTAGGGCTGGAACCAGTCAGCCACTCTTGTTCCCGCCACCCCCCATCCAAGCTCTGTGCTGTTGGCACTTTAAGCTGGGCGCGGGGGGGCTGGGGGTGAAAGGGGGGGGGCATGAAGAAACGCTACCTTAGCCGCCAGTGTCCCCACAGTACATTAATTTCATTTAGCACGCACTCACTGTACAGGATGAATTGATTTCACTTTGTACGGCCTGACAGCCATGTTTATTGTGCAGTGAAATGTGGACCTGACAGTATCCATCAGCGGGGGCTGATCCCGCGACTGCTGGCCCAGATGAAGGCATCCATTACAGCATGAGCGGAGCGGGGAGCGCGTGGCGGGGGGGGGGACAGCCACTGTCCGCTCTCGCTTTGCTCCCCCTGCCCTGATTTATGACAGCCCCGCTACCGTTACTTCAGCGCTGACACTGATTCAGTAATTTATACACGGGGGGCAGCATGTAGTCAGAGGTGAGCCTCCCCAGGGTCTGAGAAACTCAGTGCAAACAGCACAGCCAGGGCCAGGGCTGGGGCTGGGGTGGGGGTGGGGGCGGGCCACCTTTTCAATCAGCTGATTGAAGGTGCCAACAAGGGGGCGGGGCCGGGTGGGGCGGGGATGCCATCTCTATGGCGATCATCTGCGATTTTGGAGCAGAAAAACCACAGCGAGGCAGATCCGCCAAGACGTGGAATAATGTTTTGATCTATTTATGATAATTGTAAATGGTAGGTGGGGTCTGCAGCCGTCGACCACGAGCGTGGAGCCCGACCAAAAAAACAAAATCCCTTCTGTTGTGGGACAGAGCAACTCCAGGCTCTGAAGACGATCAATCATCCGAGCCCGGGAGACCACAAGAATGAGGCCTGGTCCTCCCGATGAGTGAAGTGGGGGGGGGGTGTGTGGTGCGGAGGGGGGCTACGGGCACGGGGAAGAGGGGCATACATGCGCCACACTCCAGGGGCTGCCGCCAATCCAGGTTGCCCCCTTTGCTTTCACAAGCAGACCCCTGCCCCAGCAGAAATGGCCGAATGGCCAGCAGCCTGACTAGCCAGTTCTCACTTGATAATAAAGAAATAAAGCAAAGAAATGGCCATTTTGGAACAAGCATAATAACAGCAATCGTGTAATTTAATATGCACTGGATACAGCGGGTATCGCAGGAAGGTCATGGTTAGGTGTGTGATTGTATAAGTAAAAGCCGATGCCTGGTCTCAATGTCCCCCCCCGGTGCGTGTTAGGGTCCAGGGGCGTCATGATGGTGTTTATTGTGATTTATGAGGCCTGAGGTGGACTGTGACAGAGCAATATGTGAATCACTTACTAATCTGCCTCCCCTGGTGAAAGTGCACTAAAGAGTCAGGAGGCTGCCTTAATTACCGGCCCCGGAACATTCTGGAAAGCTACGCTGCCTATGACACCTGCTGCCGGTATACCTGGACGCGAGTGAAAAGGAGGGTGGGGCTAAGAAACCAGGTCTGCTTCAGCCCCCCCCCCCATACATACTTCATTCCAAGAACAAGTGTATACGTATATACACACACACACACACACACACACACACACACACACACACACAAACATATGGCATGACACACAAAAATCAGCTCAAAACCAAATGTGGCAATGAAAAGGCCGCGATTACGCCAACCTACCCTGGTGAAGCGATATTAATCAATACCCCATAAAAACGCATTAAATAAGGACAAAGGAGAAGCATGACGCCGCTCATATCTGGGTAATTAAGCCGTAGCACAGAGTAGCTGTTCCTCAAGCCTGTCTGTGAGTGTGTCTGTGAGTGTGTCTGTGAGTGTGTTTACACGGGGCTAAGCATGCCAAGTGTCGCCGCCTGCGTTCACGGCCTTTTATTCCCGACTCCTGTGCCTTACCTCACACACCACAAGGTTCGGAGTCGGCCGCCTCGAATCCCTTTTTACACCTCCAGCGCGGAGCAGCGTATCAATTAAAACGGGAGCGGCGTGAGCGCAGTGTGGCAGTGAAGGCGAGTCGCTGCTGCCCACAGTGTGCTGGAAAATCCCAGCCATAGGGAAATTTCACGGGTACTTTTACTGACACGGATGCGTGAGCACAGCTGCAGAAGACCCCTTCTCTTGTATTACGTTTTATACTCAAGTATAATTCTTTCTATTAAACAAGGGGTTGACATCACCGTAAAAATCACAAGCCGGATTTCTCTCAAATCCATCCCTTCTTTCCGCCTTTTAAACTGCCGTCGTCTGTTTATCATTTTGTGATGATCAGCAAGGCGGTCCAAGCTTCTGTCGGGCCGACTGAGGTGGGGGACGGGCGAGAGAGTGACAGCACTTTTCCGCTGTTCGCTCCACATCGATTTTCTCACAACAATTCCGCCGGAGCGCAGCCAAAAACGGGTTAAGATATAATTATACGAATAAATCACAATGGGGGAAAAAATCCGTTCGCCTGGCCAGCCCATATGGAGTCAATCGGCCATTAATAGCCGATCCGACCCTCCTCTCCACACTGGGCTGACACTGTCACAAAACGCCCTCTGATTAGTCCGCTTCCGGCCCGCGGTACCCCAGCGCCTCCTTTGTTCTGCTGGAGTCGTCCCTGACGCCGGTGCTCTCAGCCAGACACGCGGCTCGGCCTCCCCACAACTTAGGCGGGGCCCCATATGATCGAACAAAGGAGCCGGGCGTCAGCTCCACGCGGGGCCCGCTAATGCCTCTCATGTGAGCTTGAACGGGCGCCGCCACACGGCGGCGGCGCGACGCATGTGGCCTGCGGCTTCGCCGGGCGCAGGAAGCGCCGTTGGCCCCCACGGCCCCGTGCTCCCGCTTCCCAGGGCCCCTCCTTAGAGCTCCTGGCGGTTGTTAATTCGACTGCACACGCATAACAAATATTGGTTTAAGCAGCCTAAGGCTTTCCGGGCGGCAGGATCAGCGATGATTGGGGCGGGGGGTGGGGGCTCTCTGCCCTTTCATGCCACCTAGCTGGGACCCAGGCGAAATAGGAACAGGCTATGGGTGCTGGGGAGATCCTGTCTTCCAGTTTGTCCATGCGCCCCCCCCCCCCCTTCGCCTTAATGAGAAGCAGGGAGATGTTTGCATGGTGTGGGCTGCATAGTTAAAGGACAGAAATTGCGGCTCAAAGGCTTTAATTGACCTTTAATCAGAAGCAGCTCCCTTACATTACCGCCTATTTAAAGAGGGAATAAAACTCTCGTAAGTGGGGGGGGGGGGCACACAGAGGCCTGCTGCAGCCACCCGCAAGGCGTTTACACAGCCAGGGACGCAGCATGCTGAGCGTGCTTTACTCCGTCGCATTTCGTGCTGTGACCATCGCATATCGCGCGTCTCTACGTCTCTGTGAAGCTACGTAGGGGGGGGGCTCTTCTCATCCACAGAGTGTGAAGTGCGTCTGTGCTCCTTGTTCAGCATAGCCGAGATGCCGCCGGGGCCAGGCACCCAAAGCGAGACGCACTGCTCCAGTTTCCAGATGCTGTGAGCACATTCTGGTTGTGAAAAGGAACTTCCTGATGTGGGATGATCTCCATAAAGTCATCTTCACATGATTCATTTCGTGTTTTGGCGGGTGGTGCTTCCCGAATAGACAGATGCACGTGTGGAGAGATGAAATGGGGTCATATGTCGGCGTTATGAGCAACGCTCTGGCGTATGGCCACCCCCCTAGGGGGGATCCTCTGCGGGCCTCACTGAAGGCCTGCTGGGAAATCAGGGCCCACCAAGGTTCATGCCTCCCAGTTTCCTCAGAGTTTCAGCCCATCGGTCGGGGCTCGGGACCCCACAGCAGCAGAGAGAGAGGGATGGAGGGATGGCTCCGCTGTCCGCCAAACCCACCATGGAGAGCCAGCCCCCCCCCGAGGGCTAAGCTGCTGAGCAAAACATCCATGGCAGCCCAGCTGTGCCAGGAGAGTGGCCACCCTCACGCCCTTTTGCTTACATATTTGATTTCGAACCCGAGATGGATGGATTTTAATCCGGAAAAAACGTAAACAGCAGCATTTATAGGAAGCAGGTGGGATTGTATTCTGGGGCAAAAAAAGTATTGTGTTTTTAATTTTTTTCTGGTTTTATTAACCACCAAGCCTTAGACACAGCCGAGGGCCTGTGCTCTCCCGGTCTTAACACCGCCACACTGCTTCCAATCGAGACCCTGACCACATTTCTCCAACCTGGCTCTGGGGTACCATGGTAACCGATATTTACGTCTGACAAACACTGGCACACGGATCTGCCCCCGCCCCGCAGTTTGCGCGTCGGGGGCATGAGTCTTCGTCAGGCAGGTCTGACACTGCCGCGCCGGGGTCCTCAAATGAGCACCGAAGCTGGACAGCTGCCGGCTTTGTCCTCCGAGGCCCACGGCTTCCCCGCCAACCCATGAAAACCTCCAAACTGGTGCCATACAGTACACAGCCGCTGGCCGTGCCGCCCCCAGCTCTGCGGCCCCCGTTAACCCCCCGCGGCTTCACCTCCTCTGAGTCACAGGCCGACGCCGCCCATCCAGGGACGTTTTCAATGCCGTTTTCATCATTTGTAAGTAGCTGGGCCTTGACATACGGTTTATAGAAACATAATATCAACTGGCATTGAACCCCAGGTCTGGCTAATGAGGAAATACTTGTTAGTGCCTAACTAGCTTCGCCAGAGCTGGGTCCACCACAGCAGAAATGGAAAGACCCAGTAAAGGATCAAGCAGCTGAGCACCGCTAATACGTCCCCTTTCCCCACCAGGGACCAGACCCAGACCCAGACCCCAAACCCCAGCACTGATAATAGAGGAGAATAACAAGAAGCAACTGAACAGGGACCTGAATCACAAAGCTGGATTTTTAGGTAAGTAAGATGATTTTTCGGATTTGACGTAGTCTGGGCTAAACGGCTATGTCAGCATAAAAAGCCATCGTCCAATTCCATCTTAATGCGTTTACACTCATTATTGCAAGTGACCTGTACTTGTAATGTTAACGCATCTGTCCTGTGAAACAACATCCATGCATACATTGATACGTTTTTGCACAAGTCATCTGAATCACCGACAACGAAAAATACTAAGCACATGCGGAGGCAAAAAGAAACACATTAATTCCAAACTGACTGTTCAGATTAATGTCGAATGGCCACAAGTCAGATACATATCTGATCTAGGGTCACACATGAAAGTGACTCAAATCTGATTAGAAAAGGTCAGATTTCTCTGTCCACACAGCCATGAAAGCATCAGATCTGTGTTACATTAATGCAAAACATCAGATTTGAGTCACTTCAGCCTGGTAATGTGAACATAGCCATAAAGGCCATTTACACTGGGGTACCCTAAATCCAACAGGTTATTTAGCTAATCAGCAAATCCTGCTTCGTGATGCAGTACCCAGGTCAACAGACAATATAACTCATCATTTTTCTGACATTTTTATCTGAAGTGACATACAGTAGAGGAAAGGATTACAATTTATGTGAGCTATCAGGGATTTGAACCCACAACATTGGCATTGTTGAAGGAGTAGTACTACTCCAAAATGAATAATAAAGTAAATGGCCAGTGCGCCTGGTGAGCGTGGCGGGGAGAGGGAGACTCACCATCGATGTCCTCGGGTCTGGTGAGATCGATGACTCTGTGACCCATCTTGCCATCTTCAGCCAGCTTCCCTAGATGATGACCAAGGCTCTCGAAGTGCGCTCTCTCCTGGGGGGGAGGAAGGGTACTTTAATCATTCAAATTTTAAATACCTGAGATTAATATCAAACTTGCCCGCTGGCTCTGCACTTCCTAAAAAACAACAAAAAACCTAAAGCTTTTTTTTACACTTTATGGGGAGTTTGAAGGAGACACTAACTATTTGCATCCGCCCTTCCAACAAGGCCGACTATATTCCACCATGAAACTGCTACTTACAACTGTGCGGTGAGTCAAACCCTGGCCTTTTACAGGGGGGAGCTGATCAAGGGCCCAGTTTCCTAAAATCTGGCTGTTTGTTGAGATTTGAATCTCACACACTGTTACAGGTTACCGCTCCGTCCGCCCTACGGCCAACCCCACTGATCCTGGACCTTCCCCGGGGTCTCCACAGACCCCACTGGAGCTTCTCAGGTACGCCCTTTGGGCTGCATGCTTTAAGCGGGATGCCTCATCGTCCCGTTCCGCGTCTTCAGATCGAACCCAGCAAGACCCAGACGTTCAGTGGTGTGAAATGATATCAAATGTCACGTCCGTGCGCTTTGGCAGGATGAAACAGCAGCTTCTGGGGCCCCAAGTAACCATGGCGCGTTATACTTAATGTATAATGCAGGAGCGGGAAGGCCGGCGCTCTGCGCATTGTTAGGTGACCTAGTTCGGCTCAGAATGTACCGGGGCATCAGCAAAGAGCCGTCTCCGTCTTTTAAGGCTGAAGCGGAGATGGACACTTTGACTCAGCGATACAAATAATCCCCCCCCTCCGCCCCCCACCTCTGATGCCCTCATTCAGCAGTGGGACACTAAAAGCAGAGGCACATCGCTGTGATTCAGGGGGAAGAACATTTGTTTTACTCCCAAAGTGAGAATTCAATCTCTGCCAAAGGTGCTCTCTGCCTGCCCCCCCACCCCCCCCACCCCTCACCATTCCGGGCGGGCTGCTTGCTTGCCGTGCGCGGCTTGAATAGATGCGCAGGTGGGCTGCATCCCCGCTGCTAACAGCTCCCCTGCCACATGCACACACACATATGCGAGCGCAAACACACGTCGATGCACCTCCTGCATGTGTGGGTGGCCGTTGTAAGATGAGCACCAGCCGGGGCCGGCCTGCGCCTCCTCGCTTTCATGCCCGTCTCCATTTCGACTGGAATTCTGATATGGAGCCCAGTTACAATGACAGTGATGTACAACACTATCCCAAAAATATCTTTAATTGCAAAAACATCCCTTTCAACAAATGTCTGAGGAGTGTTTCTGTTAATATGCTTCTGTCTTATGTCCGTTCATAAAAAAGGAAATGTGATATGGTAAATGGTAAAATATATAGGTGATATAAGGGTGTATATCATGTACTTTATATATACATACTGTATACACACACACACACCGTTACACCATTTACTACTACTATATTAAACCTCAGATTCCTCCCACTTATTTTATTAACGCAATAACTATTACTCAAAAAAAAAAAAGTCAGCATTTCCAATTTACCATCACGCTTCAAGGGACAATAATCACTCAGTGCCACGTGAGTGGCTGGGATGTACAATTAGCCTGTACCTGCTTATGGCGTGCCGTCAAAGGCCGGCCCTCGCAATGCGCTCTGCTTATTTAAGTGTTTTCTGATTATGATATACGGGGCGCCCCCTCTGGGAAGACGGCGCGGTGCGCGAGTAAGATGGAGGGTGTGCATGGGGGCGATGCGCTCGGCAACGGAGCGGCTAATGAAAGAGCCCCACGGGCCGATGACAGACAGACGAATAGGCGATTAGCTCGATCCCACCCCCGATCAACACCCCAGTGCTGTTCCAGTCTCCGGCGGGAAAACTTGGGACGACTCGGTGCCCCGTGATAAATCAGCCCCCCACCCCCCATCGCCGATGCTCCTGCCCACCCTTATCAATCAGATCCCTTTATAAACTCATGATAATTAAGCATCATTTTCAGCAGAGGGGCTGTGGGGAGCAGGGGTCGTCCATCAACGCGCATCATTAATCGCCACCTCCAGTATTCTCCATCACCCGCCGCATGCGCCATCGCCCCGGATCTGACCACGCTCCAGAGTCGCCTGGACCTGGAGAGCCCTGCCTCGAACAAACCACCCCCCACCCCCCACATCCGCGTCTGTGCCGAGGCACTGAGGAGGAGGCCCAGCTCAAAAAAAACACACCTTTCATCCATGACCATGTTTGTCCGTGTATATGAGGTGCGCGACCCGTTCTACATCGACCTGCCTGAGAAAATGCGATGCGGGGTGGCCCCGATGGCGCATCTCCTGCAGCTCTGCTCCCCACATGCCCATGCAGCGCTAATGACAATTAAACCAACTCAGCACGTCCTCCAACCGTCACACAATGAATCCCCACTAAAATTTTACACACTGTGTTTTACGTACTTATCGGTTATAACCTGCATAATTTATATCTGAACTGCAGAATTACACTTAAAATTATGAAGCTAATTTACATCAATAACATCAGGTTTCTTCCCTCTTTTTTTTTTCTTGTTTTACCGGAGGCTTGAAGTATCCCGCCAACTATCACTGCTTTACAGCCTCTGCATCAAGTGCTGCGATAAATTTATGGCATTTTTATTATTTTATGGTGTCATTAAATTTTTACTGATCACTCTGCCACAGACGCGGGGTCGGGCAGCGTGGTGGGGGGGGGGGGCTGCGGGCCATCCAGGGCCCCGGAGACAA
>JAABNY020000019.1:4130264-4141326 GCA_015164015.2 Brevimyrus niger
CCGGATGCTGGTGGGGGGGCCGTTTCTCGTCGGTTGGTGGAGGGAGCACACAGCCGCGACTGGGGGGGGGGGTTGGAATGCTCCCCAGCAGTTGCTACTGTTGACTAGTCAGAATATGAGAAGCAGAGCAGCAATGGGGACATGTCAAAGAATGGGGCATTGAGCCGGCGGCAGCTGCCTGTTTTGTCACTGGGATCAGTGGGGTGGGGTGGGGGGGGAGGCGCTCCTGGGCGCGGGGAGGTGGGGGGGTCTATAGTGCCACCATCCTGCAGTGACCCGCTGGTTTGGGAGGCTCATCCTGTACCAAAAAGACAGAGCGGGGTAGAACCGTCCACCCTTGTTTGGAGACCCCCGACTCCCCCAGTTATATTTTTAGCCTTGCACTAGGGGCAGCAGCAATGGCCTGAAGTTCCCGGGGGCCAAAGAGCAAAGGTCCAGGAATCTTCTGTACCTGTTTGCATGTTACAGGGGGCAGGGGGCCCATGTCCCCCCCCCCCCCCAACATAATCTATTTGGAGTCTGCTTCTCCAGGTGCGAGAAGAGTGGGGGGGCATCAGATCACACATTCCAACTGGGGTCTCTTTACAGCCCTGACGGGAGATGGGATCCCACAGGACACACACAGTCTCACTCCGGAATACACGCACAAGTGTGCTCCGCTTTCCAATGGTGGCCATTATTCAGGATGGGGAAGTTGGGGGGGGGGGGGGGGAAGATTTTTTTTTTCGGGGGGGGGAATGACAGTTTGAAGCATGGCTCCGGAAGGAACCAGTTCACCTCGGCCACTAGCTCCGCAGCCCCCTAGCACACGCAGGACGTGGAGAGCTCCTGTCAAACTGCATTACAGCCAACAGCCCTGCTAATCAGGGGCAAGAAAGCAGGCGGGTGACACAGCGCCTGGATACTGAAGGGGGGGGCAAGGAAAGGGGGGCAATGCGTGTTACTTACTGCATTACAGCCTAACCACAGCGTTTTATTTCACGCCAAAGGCTCTCAGTTGAGGATTTGCCCACACACGGCACCCCCACTCCCTGCCCCACTCAGATACATATAAGAATCTTGATCACAAAAATGGGGGTTCGCAAGCAACAGAGTGCAACCGGGGCAGACCGGCCACTCCGGGGCTGTACATGACCCCGCAGCCAGGGGCTTTGTCAGGCTAATCTGGCCGCTGGCTTAAGCCTGATCCTATTCTCTGGTGCCGCTTTCACCCCGGCCTGGACCCCATCCTGCCAGGAGCAATGGGCAAGGGCGGCCCGCACAGGGCCGATTACGTGTATGTAATCTGTTAATGACATCACAGCACAGCGGGGGGGGATTGGGAGGGGGTCAGGAACACAGATATAGGGGTGTGTTAGGAGTTAACAGGGATTTAGTGGGTGGGTCAAGGGTCCATAATACATAAGCGCTTGGGACATGTTTGCTGAGGGGCAAGCAGCAAGTGGAACTGAGAGAAAGAGGCTCGGGGAAAACTAGGCCATATTTAAGACTCTTGGCATTTTTTAATTACATTCACAGATTTTTCTAAATTGGGGTTATCCAAATGAGGACCTGAAAAATGTCCCCAAAAGTAAGGAAGTTTCAGGTTATACCACAATTTCGGGATATTTTGGTCTCCAAATGGGATCTATACTGACACCCACACCCACCCACACACACACAAACACACAGGTTTGTAATTATATCTTTGTAGGGACTATTCATTTATTACTATGGGGAAAACTCTAATCCTATCATGACAACCTTAACCCCCATCCAGCCCTAACCTTAACCATAAGTAACCAACCAAAATACAAGACTTTTTTTTGTTTTTGATTGCACACACAGATCTTTTAGGGGACCTGGAAAATGGTCCCCACAATGTCAAAGTTACAGGTTTTTATTACATTGTGGGGGACATCTGGTCCTCACAATGTAATATAAACCTAATCCACACACACACATGCATGCACCTGCTGGAAAAACAGTCAACTGCAATTTGATCTCCAGGCCTTAGCTGGGGCGGGTCTGACTGTCAGGGGGTAGAAGTCCAGTCATGGCCAAAGCCAGCCCCCCCCCACTGAGGCAAGGCCTGCCAGGCGAGTGTCACCCAGGGTCATGCAGGGCAGCTTATCTCACCACGGCTTGGAGTCTGTCCAGTGACACACTTCTTCTGCTTCCTCATAAATCCCCCATGGGGAGGGGCAAAGGGGCGGCAAATGGGGGAAATTCACCGTACCCCCCCCACCCCACACACACACACACACACCTAGTCACTCTTCATCCCATACATTGCATGTCTCTTGTTGTCAGAAAACGACTGTCTTACTTTTGAGCAGAATGAGAGAGAGGGCCATGTTAAATTTCAGCACAGGCCGCCAGCTTAAACCAAGCGAACTGGATGATCCCACAAATTGGCACCAGGGACCTCCCACCAGGAAGACGAGAGAGGGAACAGTGGGGTCTTCCAATGGGAAAACGAGGGCTGTGGCACAGCACAGCATCCCCCCCACCCCCACGCTGATTCTGACTCCCTGCCACATCGCTAACTGAAACATGTAATGCTGTAATTCAAACTAGCCAGGGTATAAGCATGGATTAGAAGATAACAAGCTTTAACCAGCGGCCAGAAAGGCTCCTGCCAGTATAAGAATGCTGACTAATTGGCAGAGGCAGAGTTTCACAGATGCCCGGGCACCAAGAGCCCCAGCCGCCGGCCCCCCGTTTCAGCAGAACATCACGTGACGCAGAAAGAAATGCAGAGAGGGTCGCAGCCATCCGCTCCTTGGGGTTCATGCGACGGGTGGAGTGTCCACCATGATATTGAAGTGCTGGGCAACGCACGGTTTAACAAGATGCGATTGGATGGGAAAATTGGGGGCGGAGCTATGCGTGGCTGAGAAACGTGTGGAAGAAGTTCTCCCTGAGATGCAGCTGATTGCATTACGGAAAATATATATAACATATAAAGCAACCCTAATTGCCCCCTCCCCCCCAAAAAGAAAAAAATAAACACTCACCTTGGAATTTTACGACAGATGATAAAATTTTTGCTTAACGCAACGTTCTTTAACGCTGACAAGCCGCGCCCTGTCGATGCCCAGTAAATAATAAATTTACACCTCGCAATAAATAAATGGTGCCCGTGGTCGTAAGCCCCCCCCCCCAGCTTTTTACAGTGAAGGTGACCATTCAGAGGCTGCAGGCCCTCTGTGCCAGGCCTATTTTCATTCATCAGAGCACCCCCCCACACACACACACACACTTAGAGCACTTGAAGGACCTGTTAGAGAGCAGCCCCGGAAATGCGGCCGCCGCAACACCAGTGTAGCAGACGTCCGGATTCCAGGATTGGGTATTTGCGGCCGACACACATCGTTTGATTTGACAATCTGACATGTGTGTTTAAGGTAAGCAGCTCGACAGCAGGGGGAGGGAAGGATCAAAGCCCGCTCAGCTACTTCTCTCCTATAAATGCTGAACATATACAAGGCACTAGAGTTTGGGGGCAGGCCAATTCTGGCTGGCGTGAAATAAAATCATTTCCATGCCATGCACCTGATTCTTTTGTGGTTTTCGAAGCAGGTGTGTGAGAGAGCAACAGTGAACAATTAGCGTGAAATTCAAAATAAAACGTATCTTAATTAACAGCTATATCCAGCACAGGCTGAAAAGAGATAATCTTTCCCAGCCTCATCAGAATATTAATTTCCAAGTGTTTAGTCTCCCTGGGTTTTTCAGATAAATTTCACGGCAGCTTCTCAGCTCCAGCGAGTGGGAAAACGGCAACCACAGGTACCGGAAGGCCGAGGGAAAATGGCAACCACAGGTACCGGAAGGCCGAGGGAAAACGGCAACCACAGGTACCGGAAGGCCGAGGGAAACTTCACTGAGCGACCCGGGAAAACCTCTGACGTCCGATTACATCGACAACACATTCCTGGCTATGGGACCAAGGTGAGAAGCACCAATGTTGTCAGGCTGCGAACCGACCCTTATCGACACCACCATGGGAATAGGGAACTCAGCTAGAGACGCAGAGAGAGTGGAGAAGGCGCACAAGCTGGGGGGGGGGGGTTACCCTTTTGCCCCATCAGGCAGGGGGACTGGCCGACCACATCACCCGCACGATAACACACAGCTATACACAGGCCAAGCAAATATTTAAACGCTGCCCCCCCCCCCCCCCACTGCAAGCGTCTGTCCGAAATGAAGGAGACTTAGAGTAACGCAAGCAGATGGTAACACCAAACAGGATAACAGGTTACAGCTAGCCAGATTAGGGGTCGGCAGTGTAGTGGGAGTGTCGCAGCTGGGTGACATTTCTATCTTCTCTGCCACATTGTTAAGGGGACGCCTTTAAGGTTCTTCCTAATGGTTTAATCCTACTGTTCACAAGTCAGATGAGTTCAAGGAGTCAAGCATGCATTATCTCCAAAAAAAAAGCGACTGGAGGGAGTGTGGGGACACCCCCTCTACCCCGAGCCCATCTAAACTAATTGAACGATTGCCACCGAAGGCCCTCAACACCACCCCCCCCCCCCCCCCGCAAGGACACCGTGTGGGGGCAAAAATATCCCCACATTTACTCTTAATCACAGAGCTCTGCGATCGCCTCATAAGCATATGACTGCTGGCACTTTCGGCATCCCTCATGCCCCCCCAGCCCCTCTCCGTGACTGATTTCCTCTGACGGGGGACGTGGTTTGAGCCGTCATGTGGAAGCAGACATGAGCTTGGCTGAAGCTCTATTATTAAGGCAAAGAGATTAGACAGCTGCCCTGCCCCGCAGAAGGGCCTCTCCTCTCCGCGCTAACATACGGACCCTGGATTACAAGCTCTACTTGACCATTTAAATTACTGCAACAAACAGCCATGCCATCTGGGCATTATTACCATACCGTCCATGCCCCCCACACACGCACTCCCTGCTCCATCCCCACCACAAGGCTCTCCATCAACCCCATGCCCCCCACACACGCACTCCCTGCTCCATCCCCACCACAAGGCTCTCCATCAACCACAAGTTCTGCAGAGCAAATGTTGAGGAAAAAATAAATAAATGATGCAGGAACCAAAATAACGAAGCAGAGTTACATATATTTTTCATATGGCCAATTAGTGGGCAGTTGGTGATGCCAAATGCAGGCAGACAGGTGGGAGCTGGTGAAGGTGGGGGTGGGGCCACCACGAAGGGCACCACAAAGGGCACCACAAAGGGCACCACGAAGGGCACCACAAAGGGCACCACGAAGGGCACCCAAAAAACATGATTTTTGGCATAAAAGTCAGACATAATGAAAGAGGAGGTGGTATGACGTCAGAACGGTACACTGGCGTCTCACATAACAGCGTGCAGCACAATCATCCATACTGTTAACAATTAAATCAATTCAAAAGCAACAATCGGCATCTAGACACCAACATCACTGCAATTCAAATTCCACTGTGTTCACATTCCTGTAATGATGCATGAATGAAAGATGAAAAATAAATGGAGCCGGCATGGCCGTCACCTCCAACATCACCGCAAGGCAAAGAATGAAAGCAGCCATTCCAAGGAATCTGATATGTTTTTCAAACACTAATTGACTTTTTGACTTTGCAAGGTGCAAATTCATTTTATGTCAGAACCAGTTTGTGGAAAAATCTTTTCTTCGAAGAATAAAGAAACAAAACATAAATATTTCCTTCTTGAAATTCCCTGAAGAAATAAAAAAAAGATACTGGGGAGTTTATTAAATGATTTTAGGCAATGGAGCGATACAGTATGTGAAGAAAAGTTCAGTGCAGCATTTTTTTATTTTTTGCTGATGAATGGTTGAAGCTAGTAGCTCCCAAGATAATCAATGCAGAGCTCGAATCCACGGGGGGGAAGCCCCCCCCACCCTACACTTAACACCCTAATTTGGGGGCGTCCGTCTGCCCCGTCCGTCTGATCGACCCCCACCGAGCCAGCGGCTGGTCACACCCTGAGCCGGCACACCTACACCGGTGTACATGAACTAACAAGCAGGACTTAAATGACGGGAGGCTCTGAGAATCCCTCCTGAAATTAACTTGGGGGGGTGGGGGGAGAGAGAACAATAAGCAAATGACAGCACAGATCTGTGTATCCTCACTGCAGATGATTTAAGGCTCCTTCTGGGGTTATGGAATTAAACACACATGAAAGAGCACTATTTGAAGTGACTGACTTTGTAATTATAAACATTTCAGACTTTTTTTGTGATGAAATACTATGTCTGTTTTACACTCTTATTAGGTGTAAAAAGAAGATTCTATCATCACCAAATGACTCCTGTAATTATATGGTTACATGCGTCTACAACACTATAAGGAAAGCTATTTGAGAAGATAATTAGATTTATTTTATGTATCGCTTAAGGGGCTTGAAGTTGTGAAAGATAATATTGTTTTTGTCGTTCTACCATTAATTAATGATTTTAATGTTGGTAATTGTTCCGTTTTTCCCCCCAATGGGAAAATTTTGTGAACCTTCTGCTAACAACAAGGGTATTCAGCAGGTTCTTTCCAGCGTGACCATTTTGCAAAATTCTGAAATTAATACACCAACAAAATTTTTAATAAAAATGAAGGGATGAGTAACAAGTAGAGGCAGGACATAAGAATGAGGGTATAGTCTCCAGTGATCCAAAGCAGTTTAACTGAGTATGATGAAGCACAGGTTTAACGCCACTGACTAGCAGTTTACTCTGTGAGCTCAGTTCTGAGGCAAATATACTCAGAAGTGTTTCCAACGGTAACGGGGCGGAGGGTAATGTTCCTGGCGGAAGGTCCCAGGCTTTTCGGCCCGGTGCCTCAGCCACACTTAAAGCGAGGTGTCGTGCCACCCACCCTGTGTCAGACTGGACCGGCGTCAGAACAAACTGGAAAGCAAGCCACGTCAGCCTTCCTGGGGCAGTACGCTCTGTACCACGCCTGGCCGAAGGGAGAGGCCCAGCCGGCCTGGTCTTGTATTTTTGCATAACATTACTCACTTGAATAATTTTTATTAATTTTAAAATAACATTAATTATCTTTTTAGGTAAAAAAAAAACAAAAAAAAAAACAAACAGATTCAAAGTAAAGTTTGCTATGTTGGATGTTTGGCTTAAGTGGGCTATGTGGGGAGAGGGAAACCTGCATAAATTGCATTGTGGGAAATGTTGTGAGAATGTTTCCACTCTGATAAGGATGGTAAGGGTGTATGGTGGTTATGTAGTGGGATGGGGGCAGGGAGCTGATGTCGCTCTCATACCGTCCTGTTCGGTCTTCGTCATCTCCTCCAGCTTCTTCTGCTTAAGCGTATCTACCACGTCGGCCAGGCTTCCCTTGCGGCGTTCGGGTGTGCCGAAAGCAGAGCCTCCTAGCTGGTCCCCACGCTCCCGGGCCCCTTCCTCAGGCTTCTGTGGTGAGGTAGAGTTATTCCGGAACGAGTAGAGGGCGCACACTTTATTGCTGTCAGATTCCTGCGAGCAAACAAGATTGAGAAAACAGGAGCGATGGTCAGTTCACTTGTTAGCTTCTCACTGCCGCCCCCCACCTCCCCCCACACCACCTCGCTGCATCTCCCCGTCCCAGTTTCCTGGCCATTTTAAAGCCCTAAAGAAAGCTGGCCAGTCGTACCACCACACGCAGGAATCCAAACACATGTATTTGGGCTGGCTGTCACAGAGCATTAGGGCTGGCAATCCAAGCAAACACTCCTGACTAATGAGTTATGGCGACCGTTCGGTTGAGTAATTCTGGAGAATCCATTTAGGGATGTCGCGTGGCTTGGACGAATCCTTTAAAGCCTGACACCTTTACTCCTGCATCTCGACTGCGCACAAGACACAGGGGCCTGTTTTGGATCGAGCCAGTGGACCACCACCGATCCACTATTGAGTTTCGCAGTGTTTTTGCCCCTGGTGACAACCTTGGTGCGCGTAAGCGGTGGGTTAATCCCTGGGAACGCAGTACCGCGCCAGAGCTCCTGACGGCGGCTGGCGCACGGCAGTGCCAACTATGGGCCCGGCACCACCAGACAGACAGCCCAGACGAGGCACCAGCTCAGTTCCTATGCTGATACTTGACCTGAATGTGGAGACCTTGGGCCCAGACCCATCTCAGTGCCTGTTCCCCACCTCCATGACTTTCCAAGGCACCTCTTCACATTTTCGGCATCAAAACAGGTCACTGTAGTACAACACTACTGAGACTCGCAGATTGGCGGCACGTTCCACCGTGTTTAAACGATGTCAAACAGAAGGGGATGGGGGCTTGTAATTCCCACAGACACACCAGGTGGGAGCTGCGAGCTGAAGCACGAGGAGAATCGCCCCAGAGCCCTTCTGCTGGAATCATGAGTATCTGGCTGCCCCCCCACTGTACCCCCCCCGGCCCTGGCCCAGCACCTCTGTGACCCTCCATGGCCCCGTGGCCGCTGCACTGATTAGTCGGCAGGAGGTAGAGAGCGCTTGCCGCGAGCACGACGGCTCCGGATAAATCAGCTGGCGTGAGTTCAGGGCACAGTCCTGCGCCGGTGCATGGCGGAGAAGCAGAGGCGGACAATCAAGGCCTAATGCCTCAAACATTCTCCTCTGGCAGATGCATACCCCACCTCTGAGCCTGTCTGCGACTCAACAGCAGCACTGACACCGATGCTCACCCCACTCCCATAAACTGACACCGCCTGTCTCCATCCTTAGGGACTGACACTAACCCTTAATATTTGATGGGACTGAAAATGTCACTTTACCTCCTATGGGACTGATGCTGCCTTTTTACCTCCTATGGGACCTGACTGCAGGGATTAACACCGCCTCTGTACATTCACTGGGGATTGACACCATATAAAAAAAAACACGGAGTATCGACTGGTACCCCCTTTAGGCCCTAAGAGTACCTCTGTACATTCACTGGGGATTCACACTGCCAACAAACTGCAATAACTGTAAACATCAATTTACATATTTTTAAATTCAGGACCTTTTGCATTGTCACCTGAAGATTAAGATGATGGATATTTAAAGATGGTATGGTTTGTGCACAGTATTTGAGATATTTAACACACTTGTGTTATTACAAAGTAGTTACTGCTCATAGTATATATAACATGGTCCCAGATAAAATTACCATGACTTACAAAAATGCATGAGACTGTTGATGTTCTGTAAATGTGTTGCCAGTCAACATTTAATGTATTTTGAAATGAAGGTTCAAAGTGTTTGAAAACTATTTCCAAAACAATTAAAGACCCAGGCGTGGTATGTTTAATATTTAAAGAAAGATGAAGTGGACCAAGTGAAGAAACGTCAACATTTCCAGCTGTGTCGAAACTGCAATCATTATATAAAGAACAAAGAGAGTAAATCTAAACATTTCAACGTCAATGTTGAAAGGCTTATTTTTCATACAACTAAAAAACCACAATGAGCAACAATGGGCAGGAATATGCACCACAAATTGATATAATTAATTTATGATGCTTCTGTAAACTCTGTTAAGTGCTAGTCACGGGGCGATGAGGCTAAGGAGTGGCCTTTTTCCCAGAAGGCTGTGCTGAGCGCCGGAGGACTCTGTTCGCTGCAGGTCGGCAAGGAGGAACAGCCACCTGGCCTTTTCCCACACGGCATGCTGCCCCAGCCAGGCAGCGATCTGTGCCACAGCCGGCATCAAAGCGCCCTGTCCACGGGGTGCCACTGGCCACGGGGCTGGGTGTCCACCACCCCATTTATCCACCTGACTGGTAGTGCCATTGCGGTACAAGGCCCGCTGGACGGACTGCCCCCGCTTTGACTCAGGGAGTTTCCTGGCCTCCCCGCTGCGGTTTGCAAACCACCACACTCGGCCTGCCTAATTACAGAGCCCACATGGTTATCTGACACGGACCCGTCTGGGACCTGTCGGGGAGCTGGGGAAGGGGCTCAAGATCCCAAAGGCCTGTAACACTACAAAGGGTTGGGGGGGTGCGGGATTTATGGGGAGCTCCCTGACCAGCAACAAACAATAACTCTCCGCGGGGGCCAGTCTGGGCCCACTGCCTTCTTCGTCTACGGAAATTTCTAGCACAGGGATATGGGGGCAGGCTGTGGGGACCGGGCCGTCCCGGCAGCCTCGAGGACTCTGTTCCACTTTCTCATTGTCTCGCTATTTATATACCGACACAGTTCGGCTGACATGAAACGCAGTTCAGCGTGTCGCCATGCTGCTCCTCTCTCAGGATCGCAGGCCGCTTGCGATGGCTCCGACTTCAAAGGCCAGACGGCTTGGCAAGCCGCGAAGGTCTTAAGTCTCCATTGAAGCTGTTCGGGAGGTTCTGTCGAGCGTTCGTCCTTGGGTGGGTCACGCGGGGCACAGTGCCTTGAGGCCGCTAGGGTGTAAATGCGCATTCGTACGCTCAGTGTGTGTGTGTGTGTGTGTGTGTGTGTGTATGTTGTCCACTCTTAAGGCCCCAAATTTGGTTGTGGGTGTTTACAAAGAAGCATAGCTTACAGGGGTCACTGCTCAGGAACAAAGAAAAACTTTTGCTAATATAACTCATAATCCCATGCCCAGATGAATATCAGTGTCAGGAAACCTGTGACCCAATCCCCGCCATTTCCCCCAAAAACGGCTGTGGAGAACCATTGAGAGATAATCACTACAAAACCTGTTTGTCTTGACTTCCGGAATTTCCCTGCTGAAATAAAACGATGGTGACTGAGAACATGATTTAGTGTCACCCAACGAGACAGCCTAGCCCTAACAGAAAAATCACCTGGGTCTCCAAAGTCCTACTGAGATGCTGGATCACGTGCCGCTGGTCCAGACCTTCTTTGTGCTTGATCAATCTCAATTAATAAACAGATAAATAAATAAAAGGCTGGCTCGGCCCAAGAGGGACAAGAGCGGCAGGCTGAGATGAAACAGACTTCAGCCTCAGAAGATGAAGAGGGAAGCGGAGAGGCATTGTCTTCATAAAGGAGACCCATGGTGCGGCGCCCGCAGCATCGCCCGCAGCACCCGACCCCGCTCCCCAAAGGCTGCCGAGGAGCGTCCAGCAGGAGCTCCACGCCAGAGGAGAAGGCGGTGGCAGTGGTGCAGGGTCACCTGGCCG